>APFE031465612.1:21550-41859 GCA_000404065.3 Pinus taeda | reverse complement strand
TTTTAACATTTTTTATTTTTTATTTTTGTCTTTTTCTATGTATAATTTTATATTTGTTTTTTAGAGACAATTATTTCATTTGGATTGAAAATTTATTTAACGATATATAAATATGTAAAATATCGAAAATGCAAAATATCGACCTTCTTCTTTAAATATGCAAATCAATAAAAGCCTCACTACAAAAAAAAATGAAAAATAATAAAAACAAGAAAATATGAAGAAAACCACTTCCCAAATTATTAAATTTACAAAATAATTATTTACATTTCATACATTAGAAAAGTTAAAGTCAAAAAATAGGTCTTTTAAAAAAAAGGTCTGATGCAGAATAACCACTTTTTTAAATCAACATGAAAATCACTACCATTCTAAAATGCAATGTACATAAAATAAATAAATAAAAATTAAAGTGCCAAACTATGCTTTAAAAGAAACATGTGTGTTTTGCATCACCCCTTTTCAAAATCGGGTCACTTTTTTGCTATCTCTACAAAACAGGCAACAATATCAGTTCCTGTTTCAAAGTTTACACTGTTTCCCATCGAATGAATTCTGAAGCACAAAATTTCTTGAATTCATTCAACACATATTCTCCACCATTATCGCTTCTAAGAGCATTAATTTTGCTACCAATATCTTTCTCGACAAGTTCTTTAAATTCACAAAATTTAGTAAACTTATGATCTTTCCTTTGCATGAAGAAAATCCAGCACTTGTGAGAAAAATCATCGAAAAATATTACATAATACATGTGCTTGACTATGGATGTTATCGAGAATGGTCCACACATATCTGAGTGAACTCGATCTAGGATTGCTTGCACTCGATCGTCATTGTCATGAAAGGAAGATTTGGTGTACTTCCCCAATGTACACCCTTTTCATGTGTCTCTCTGCTCTAGTGTGGTCCTTGGGAAGTCCCATAGAAATTTGATGCATGATCTTCAAAGCTCCATGGTGCAAGTGACCAAATATTTTATGCCACTACTCACTGATGTCTCGTCTTTGTACCTTCTCTGTGTTAGCGCTCAAAGAAGTGCAGTCTTCTACCTCCAATTTGTATAGGTTCTTCACTCGAACCCTGATTTTCTTCACCTGTCTTGTGGCTATGTGATGAAGGAAATCCTTTCCCTTATTAAATATCATATCATAGCTTTGATCCTCCAACATGGCAATAGAAACAAAGTTCTTCTTCAATTTTGAAACATACATGACATCTCTCAATGTGAGGGGAGAACTAGACTCCCTCTGAAAGGTAACAGTATTGATGTCGGGCATGCTCTACCTCCCATCATCTCCCATATTGATATGAATTTTGAGGTCCTTCTCCACCAAGTTACTAAAGAGTTATCTGTTGTTGGTCATATAGAATGAGGCCCAAATATCCAAGTACCAAACATTACTTATTACCGATGCCACCATGTAAGCGATGAGGGTGAAATCTAGTTCGAATTGTGAAGAAAGAGCTTCACCTGCCATCATCCTTATGCCTTTTTATCGACCTTCTTATGCGGAAACTTTGTAGTATAGTGTCCCAACTCGTGATAGTGAAAACATTTAATTCTCAACTTGTCCTTCTTTCCACCCTGACTAGAATCTGATTTGGAATGGGATGACTTCCCCTTCCCTTTCTTTGCTTTTCCAACTAAGGCAAATTTCTCCTCATCATCATGCTTTAATCAAGATTTTTCTCTGATGTTCTGCCAAATCTCTTTGTTCCAAGTCGGACCACAATCGCTCCCTCTGGTGGCTTCCCAGCCATTAACTGATTATTGGTAGTTGTGCCAGCTCTTGCGAAGTCCTAGAAGTGCTAGCTCACCAGATCATCTTCTACAATAGTAACCCCGACACTTCCAAGCTCATCCTGACATTGGGTGAACTTGGTCAAGTGCTTTAGAATTGAGTCACCCTTCTCCATCTTGATCATTCTGAGCTTGTCCTCCAGTGTCATCTTCCTGTGGTCATTGCTATTTTGAAATAGGTCTATCAATTCCTTCCACATTGCAAATGGATTTTCCTTGCCATGGATATTCAAGAAAATATGATCTCAAGCTCCTTCTAGGATAATCCTTCTTGCCTTTTCCACACACTTTCTCCATTCTAAAATATATTTAGCATCAGATTTTGGATGCTTCGGGATATCATGATCTATGAATTATTTCAGCTAGTTGTCTTCCAACATTGCCTCCATCCTATCCTTCCAAACTATGTAATTCAAGTTGCCCTCAAGGGAATAATCAAATCTCAAACCATAGAATGACATCTTGCTGGCTCCGAAGAATGAAACTACAAATTCAATTTCACCTGCACAACAAACTCATATTTTCCTCTTCTATAGTCATTTCAGCTCCAATACCACATAGATTTTTATTACAGATTCAAATTGTAGATTGTGATATGCTAAAACAAATGACTTGAATCTACTCTACTCATCAGAAAATATTATATAATATATATTATATTATATATATTATATATATATATATAATATATATATTATATATATTATATATATATATATATATATATAATATATATATATTATATATATATATATATTATAAAATTAATAAAATTTAAAAATAAAAATAAAAAATTGATCGATGAAATCATGAAGCAGAAAAGGAAGAATTTCAATCGCACATAACACAATAATTTATCTGGGGAAAGCCTCAAGTAAAAGCCCTGCTATTTGTACATTTGATTAACCATAAGATTTGAGAAGAAAATACAATGCTTGTTCAACCTGAACAATCTCTACACAAGTACAATCTCGCCCACTACTTCGCAAACCAACTCAAGCCAATACTTAGCCAAATCGACTGCCTGCCAAGCCCCTACTTCCTTGCATTGTTCCCTAGGGAATTATACCATATTTAATTGGGAAATTCCTCACTAGTAACTACACAATCCATCCATAGGCCTTCCTCTGGTTTGCATGCATAATCAGTTTAATTTAGATGATTTTACAACTAAGAGTACATTTTCCCTTAACTCTACTCTCAACTGGGTCTTCCTATGAACTGACATGCATGAGCTATTTTTGAGTGAATTATCAGTTATTTGACTGATCATTACATCTAAGTTAAATCCAATTTAATTCACTTGACCACTCACTTGTTCCTCCAACAGTTAGAACTAGTTTAACTGAATTTAACTCAGTTAAACTGAATTAAATAATTACAACTCAATAAGAACTCAACATGGCCCCTAAAATTTAGGGATCACTCTACATGACTCTAGATGGACTTCCAACTCAAATTTATTGAGCCAACTAGGTCAAGTTAACTTAGTTAACTACTACAAGTTGCTATGAGAATAGAATTACAATTTAATTGCCAATTTAATTCAAGGAAAAATTAAATTAGGATTTTCTTGTTGCTATTTTTAACTCTCAACATAAAATTCATTAATTTAATCATAAATGTAATCCTTTAATGTGTAAATAAAGTCATGATGCCATGTAAGTGATGATGATTGTGTGTGTTAGGGTTTCGATCAACAAATGACTAAGTTTATTATTGTGTGTAAACCTTGTTTCAGGAGGTGTGATTGGTTGTGAATCATAGCACTCCAAATTTCAGTGGTAATTAAAACTAAACCACCAAGGATAAAGGAACCGTGTCCCTCTGTTTTCATTATATAAATAGGGAAAATTAATCTTTGGGGAGGATTATATATACACATAGTCTGCGCATGATCATCCTTTAAATGTGCATGGTGATTTTGTAGCAAGTACATAGGCCTTTAAGGGGGGCTACTAGAAGGTGAGACATTATGTATGTTTTGTGTATAAGTTGTATGGATATGACACTATTTCATTCTATTTAATTTTATTTTCTTTGGTTATTATTGTTTTCATTTCCTGTAGAATACTTTCACTGCAAAAATATGATATTTAAGCTATAGAATTAGGAATTAAAAAAATGGTTGCAAGTCTAATAAGTTTAGAAAAATGAATCTTATCACATCATTAAGACTATGATTCCACTCTAAGAGGATCCATTAATTGGGCATGGAACCATAAGCATTAGATATTTAATTGTGGATGAACTAATTTATTCTTTCAATATTTACAAGTTATATTGTTCTTTCAGCTTTTCATTAGAATAGATATATCTTACTTTCATTGAGTCATTTTTTTTAGCATGAATGAGCTTTCCTTTCTATAGAAACTATAAGTAATTAGGCATATGATATCTATTTAGTCAATAAAAGGATTTCTTGTGTGTATATAACACATAGTGTCTTGCAAACATTTTTGAACCTCGGGTTGATAATTGAATGCAATATTGAATTGAACTTATCCCCATCTTTAGGAAGGTGATTAAAAACAATCATTTTTTGTGTTGTTTCCAAGGAGGTAGTAAGGATCTTGGATACTTGTTTGACATTGATTTAGGGAGAGACATAGGAATTAAGATGATCTTATGGTATTGTTAGCAAACCCTTTGCTAATCTCCAATATAACTGTTATGTGTTATGTCATACTAGAATGCATGAGAAGAATTAAAATTGAGGACATTGATGGAATTTGTCATGGTGCACTAAGAGCCACTTATATTACTAATGCCCTATCAAGAAATTAGGAGGAGGAAACCCTCAAAACCCATTATAAATCTTTAATTGAATAAATAACATCTAATCCAATAGGTAGTTGTCATGAACTTGAATTTATATCTTACGCTATTATAAGATCTCCAAATATAGAATCTATCAATCTTGAGGCTCTATACTATTAAGAAAATCATGTTGAAGAACAAAACTTATCTAAATCAATGATGTTCTAGGGAAATTAATTTCTTAATATGGCTTAAGAAAGAGAGAGGTTAAGTAAAAAGGAACTAGACACATTTGAGTTACCTATCTGAAAGTCTAAGAGTGTGGTTCAAATAAAAACTATTCCTCCCTTTGTGCTACCTATTTTTCATGGCTTGGCCAATGAAGATGCATACATTTTCATCTTCAAGTTTTATGTCCTTTTTTGGAATTATGACTTCTCCTCTAATGCCCAAAAGCTAAAATTATTCCTAGGACCTAACCACATTAAAAGAAGCAACATTTCATTGGTTCATGGGGAAGGGCTTGGGGGAAACACTATTTGGATATGGGAAGAGATGAAGTAGGTATTCTTGAATAAATATCAAGATTATTGTAAATTTAGAGATCTCAAGGAAGAAATTTTCAAAATGATGCACATACATGACGAATATATGGAAGATTATCTTCAAAGGTTACAAGATATTTTATAGAGATAAAAGTAAAAAAATCTAGATCTACAAAATTTATGCATTATTCTCCAAGGGATTAGAGATGATTTCATAAATTTATTTAATCTTATGGGAGATAAATATATCTCTCAATTAACATATGAGGAAATTTGTGAACTTTACAAATGTGACACACGTTGCAACACAAGATATGTGAAAGGCCCTAGGGATATAGCCTCAAAAATTAAAAGGTCATTTAGAGGAGGAGTTATTAGGGTTGAGATAATGAACCAATTAGACAATTTTTATATTGAAAACCTTAGTTCACATAGTTCCTAGTTGAATATGATGCAAGCAAAAAAGAAGAAAGAAGACATAGATTTGGCATTATCCATGTTATGTTATAAATGCTAAAAGAAGCGCCCCATTCCAAAATTTCCTCTAAATATGATATGGACTGTAACATTATAATATTTATCAGCCATCTTGATGATTTTGTCTTTGAGGTTTCTGCGAGTCTCATTATTATTTAGATTATCTTCCAGATACATCGCATAAGGTTTCTTTTTTAATCGATGTTTCGAACCAGCAACAGTGGTTCATCTTCACGATGTGAAAGATTATTGAAAGACTGGTCTCATTTTTCCAATTATATATATAGAGATGCTTAGCCGACAGATACTAGGATTAATTAAATTATTTTGTTCTATTTGTTTTAAAATTGTGATAGAATTAATTTAAATAATCTTTTTTCCTTTTAGGTTTATGGTTATATTAATTATATTTGTATTTATTATACATATTATATATTTTTAATTTAATTTTAATTAATTATTTATATTTTAATTATCATTATTTAATTATTAATTTTAATTGTTGTATGTTTAATATATTTATATTTTAATTATTATTTTAATTAATTATTAATTTGGAATTGTTATAATTATATTTATTTCAATTTATTTTTAATTATTTATTAATGAGTTAACGATGATGATGATGGATGATGGTTAATGTCCACTGAGACCAAACATTGGTCTATCAGACCTAAAGGAACAAATTATTTATTTTGATTTAAGATTTTATTCCTATGCTCAAAAAGCTTGGAGAGAAGCCTCGTGAGCTCACTATAATTTTGATATTGTAAAAGGCTAGGAAGGTCAGTATTGTAACAAAGATTGTGAAATTGAGATCTAATGTGGTTGTACGCGGGGCACTCTAAGAGGAATTGGTTTTCATCCTCGATGTTCCTATTCTCACATATATGGCAGATCCTTTCCATCCATGGCGTTTTAGGAACTGCCCAACGACCTGTTTCACTATGGAGCTCATGAGAATTCGTTCTAAACTTTGCTATATTAATTTTCTTCTTTGAGCTAGTTAAAATAGAGAGATACTTTTGATCTTCTAGGGTGGGGTTGATGACCTTATTATAATAACTTAATTTTCTTTTAGCCGCTAAATCTTTCTCACACCACATTTTTTCTTTGAACTTAGAAGTAACAATATCTTTTATGTTATTTATGTTTTGCAATGCATCATTCTCGTTGATCTCCCAATAGTTTAACCAGGCCCTTGTGTCATTATGCCACCCCCGATTGAGCCTTAGGTGGTTTTGGCTGGAATTTAAAGCTAGCTTAGGAAGTCTATGATCGTCTATGTTATTGAGCTTGTGCTTGTACAACAGGAACCTAATCATAGCTAGGCTCTCAATAGGGGAAATACCTTCTTCTATAAGGAGAATAGGATAAGGTGTATTACTTTTAATTTCTAGGTTATAAGCTATAAAACGCTTCTGGATTTGCTCAATATTTCTCCATGATCCTCTGGAGATGCTGCAACCCCAAACTTTATAGCCATATAAAATAACAGGAGTGACTAAAGTTTCAAAGAGGAACTTCTTTTTATCCCACATTACAAGGTTTGTTGTTTTACAATTATTTTAAAGACCAAAAGAAGCTTTCCACCCCCCATTAATCCTTTCCTCAATGCTATGGTTCTAGTTGAGTTTGTGATGAATATCATTTCCTAGGTACTTGTAAGAATACACTTCCTCCAAGCTATTATTGTCATACATAAAAGTAGTGTAAGTGTCCTTCTTGGATTTGATAATCATAACTTTTGTTTTGTCAGTGTTAACAATCATACCCATGGTAGAGCAGAAATCATTAAGAAGCCTGAGTTGCTTATTAAGATCAGATGGGCACCTTACCAAAAGAAAAATATCATCAGCATAGATAAGAAGGATGACGACTGTCCTAGCTAAGATCGTGCCATCACATCTTGCTTCCTCTAAATTTCCTTCGAGCTTATCGATGTAAATGCCAAATAGGGTAGGGGAGAGGGGGAAACCTTGTTTAACTTCGATGTTACACTTAATATCTTTCGACCACCCCTCATTGCTCTTTAGCTTGGCAATTACATTCTTGTATAACCTTATAGTGGCAGCTCTCAACTTGAGAGGAACCTTTAGCTCTTCTAATCTATTCCAAAGGTTGTATCTAGGAACTGTATTGAAAGCCTTTCTAAAGTCCACAAAGCAACAAAATAAATTGGATTTATCATTACGCACATTCCTCCACAATGATCCTAAGCATAACGAGGTGGTCTGTTGTTGAGTGATGCCTCTGAAACCTGCTTGGCCTTTAGCCTGCTTACCTTCACTTTCAAGCCATATGCTTACTTCTTTTCCAAAATACTTACCAATAGACTTGGCTAAGAGAGGGTTGATCATAATTGTCCGATAATTAGAGGGGTTATTTGTATCCCCACTTTTAAAAATAGGGATAATGAGGCTCTCAGTCCAAGGTTTAGGGAACCCTTGCTTGACTGCTTGATTGAAAAGCTATAAGCGAAAAATGGATTCCAATCCTATCATCCAAATCTACCCCTAACTATAATCCTCCTCTAATTAACCTAGAACAAACATAAAATATCTAATCCATTTTAATTAAATAACACACTATGACCTTAATAAAATATAATTTAACAAAAATCATAGGAAATAAACATCAATTGAAAATATCTTAACTATAATAAACTCCTCAACATAGGACAATATGTAGGGAGCCTTAATAAATATTCACGGCATATAATTAAAATTAATATAAATACAAAGTAAAAACAATTACAATAAAACATAAATAAGAAGATATTATTAACTCATTAATAAATAATTAAAAAGTAAATTGAAAAAAATATAATTATATCAATTAAAATTAATAATTAATTTTAATTATATAATTAATATAAATAATTAATTAAAATAAATTAAAAATAATTATATAATTATATATTAATCAAAATATTAATTAACCATAAACTAAAAGGAAAAAAGATTAATTAAATTAATTCTATCACAATTTTAAAACAAATAGAACAAAATAATTTAATTAAATCCTAATATCTGTCGGCTAAGCATCTCTATATATATAATTGGAAAAATGATACTAGTCTTTCAATAATCTTTCACATCTTGAAGATGAACCGCCGTTGTTGGTTCAAAACGTCAATTAAAAAGAAACCTTATGCGATGTATCCATAAGATAATCTAAATAATCTTGATGATTTTGGAGTGGAAATTTTGGAGGAATCAACTTTGGATAATTGGGGTTTATAACATTTTGGGGCCATTTTGAGGACTTAAATGATATTTTTTGGCACATAAAACTTTATTTATTAAGCGTCAAACACTGTAATCTTGTTCTACTCCAAAATTCCCTTCCAACAGTGCAAGAATAATGTTACTTGGGGTTTGTATGCAAAATTTATGCCTCTCGGAAGTTGACCTATGATTTTTTACCGCTATGGCATAAGTGAATGCCACACCAACCCTGTTACTCATGGAATAGAGACTAGCCATGTGAGGGCTATCAAGAATCATTTAGAAGGGTCTAATTTCTAACTCAAGTTAAGAGTTGGAGTCAAACTTGACCCTTCGTTAGCTATCATGCTATGTTATAATCAAGCCACTAAGAGGAAAAGGGGTTTGATTCTATTCGATTATATATAGTCCCACAGTATAATAGATAACCTAGGAGTGGGAGTAAGAGAGAACAATAGGAGGGGTTTAGTGTTTGTAGTATCCTATCAAGACACGGATCTTACGTAACTCCTCAAAGAGTGTCTTCTCCTTTTCACTTGCATTATTTCCATTCCAAACAAAAGAGAGTAGAGAAACCTCACCTTTTAGCTAGGTTTCATCCTGTAAGGGTTTCCAAAAGCATATGTTATGTTCTTTGAGGCTTGAATGTGATTGTATTATATTGTTCTCTATTTGTATCATTTTATCTATTATATGCATAAGCATAGAACAATGCTTAATAAATATAGAATCTAAGGAAATTAACCCTCATAATATAGATTTTAATATATTTTTATCAAATCTATTGTGACGAATATAATCCATTGGAATATACATGGTAGTTTGAAAAGTGGTGTGATTCTATTTGATTATATATAGTTCCACGGTAGAATAGAGAAATATGGAATGAGGGTGAGAGAGCATAACAAAGGAGGTTTAGTTTTTGTAGAAGCCTATGAAGCCACAAGTCTTAGGGAAATCTATAGATAATTCCTTCTCCTTTGTATTTTCATTATTTCTATTCAATACAAAATAAAGAAAAGAATCCTCAACTTCTAGTTAGCTTTTACTCGATAAGGATTTCCAAGGGAATATCTTGTGTTCATTATGGTTGGTATGTGATTGTATTTACCATTCTCTATTTTTCACATTTTATCTATTATATGCATAAGAAAAAAATATTAATTGATCAATCTTGAATCTAAGGAAATTAACCCTTATAGTATAGGTTTCATTCTATTTTTATTATCTGTTGTAACTAATTATCTAATGGAATATCCATCATAGTTTATGAATCATATTTTTATAATAGAAGGTTTATTTGGGGAGATCTCATAGGAAGTTGTAGGAGATCTAGCAATAATTTAAGTAGAAAAATTCAAGACCCTAAACATGGTTGAAAATTATATTCATAGTAATATTGATCTACAAGAGGAGAGATTCTCGAGGTTGGAAATGTATCATGGATACCATTTGCAATGTGAACCTCCTCATGATGGATCTAGAAAACAATTTTAGAATCAATGAAGATGGAGGTTTAAGCATAAAGGTCATATTAGAGGAAAATTTGGGGCATAATGGAGACCCAAAAAAGTAATCCAGGAAAGAACTCGAAAATGAGAAACCGATTTTGAGTGTTATTACACATTCACATTTCCTATTCAATATGGAAGAGAAGGTCAACATAAAGTCATATCAAGGTGATATTAATGCCTTAAAATCAAATAATTGGTTGTAACAACTAGAAGTACATTTTAGCATTCACCAGATAGATGAGGAACAAAAAATATCATTTTGTATATTGAAGTAAGAGGGTCATGCCCTAACTTAGTGGGGAAGCCACACAAAGACACTTAGGATGGAGGGTGATCCCATAGTAACTAAGTTGGATTATTTTTAAGCCCTCATAAAGTACAAGTTATACCCTATTGATTATGTAGAAGACCAATTGATATGATGCCACTACTTTAGTTAGAGGTAGAGGTATAATGTATAGGAGCACAACAGTGAATTTAGAAACACAGTCACCATACTGGGTATCTCTCCCAAGAGTGTATATATAGTTCTTAATTATATAGAGGATATACAAAACCATATATGAAATAAGGTTATGTTGTTCAAGCTAAAAACAATGGATGAGCCTTTTGTATAGGAAAAATACTTGGAAAACATAGGCCAAAAGAATGTGCAGTCAAATGATTCAAATTAGAAAGAGGACCAAGAAGCTTCTAAGGAAGGGAAGAAGAAGTGGAAAGGGGGAAAGGAAAAAATATAATAGCCATTTCACATCAATGCAAGGATACCAATAATAATTTCAATCACTATAACATTAAAGTGACGGAAATTGTATCCAGAGCTAAAATTGAACAACCAAAAGGACGACGGGAGAAAAATAATATTATTGCCACATATTCAAGCAATCAGGTGAAAAGTAGCTCTAACGGGGATGAGAATATTTTTTATGTATTAGTGGAGAAGGATGTCAATCTGAGTATCCTTCATCATTGGGAATAGAAGGAAATCAAAAGGATCTTCCACATTAAGATATAAATCAAGAAGAACAAGATTGATCCCTTGTTCAACTCAAGTTCATAGTTTAATCTCATAGTAGTAAAGCTAATTAATAAACAAACTCGGATTAGAGGTTTGATATCATATTAGCTCATATCCATTAGGATGGGTGTATAAGGATGCACAAATTAAGGTAACAAAAAAATCTAAGATAAAATTTCTATCAATGTTGATTTTATTAATGAAGTAGAATTGGATGTAGTTGTTGGAAAATGGAAAGCGACAAATATTGATCTTATTTTCCTTAACCTTGATATTTTATTATGAATCTTATTTATCTTATTTATGTTCTTTAGTTAGATATTTTCATAAGGAAATATCAAGAACAATAATAGTAACAATAGAGGACACGGATATTAGGCTCTTAGCCAGGGTGAAACCCCTCCAAGGGGAAAACCCATAAACTCTTCTCTTCTTAGAATATTCTTCAAATGAGATGAAAAGACCCAAAACCTAAACCAATTCTTTCTCCTAGTACCAAGTCAGACCTTATTCAAGTCCTTCCTTGAATTTGCACCAAGCTTCTACACAATGCAACTTCAAACTACCAGCTTTGATATTGTTACTCATCCTGCAACTTCAACCCTACAATTTTGGTCTTGTAGCTTCCATAGAAAACATAGATTGGCCTCCTCTTCAGAAATTCTTAGAGGAAAACAAATCCTCCAAAGTCAACAAGTTCTAGATTGAGTATCCTTCCTTCCAACCACAAGATGTTGCACCTTGTCCTACTATAACGCGATCCTGCAATTTCAGCCTCTTCTTGTAGCCTAGGAACCCTATAATTTTACATGTATGAGAGAGATAAAGCCTAAAATAAGATATTTTCATATATATTCCTTGTCTTAGACCTTCGCTCTCCTTTTTATTCTTCTCCCAGATACACATCGAACTTCTTCTTGATAGATCAAACTTATGAAGTGATTGTGTTCAAATGAGGTCAAACTTCTACCTTTACATAGCCTTCTCAAGGGGTCAAATTCCCTCCTTTAGGCTGACTTGATGTTCCTAGAGTGGAATTGTACTTTTGGAGCTTCCTAGAATTTATAGACACAAAATAATTATTTTTACAATTTCAAATTCCTGAAAGGGTCTTATAAACATGATGCTGACTCTTTTGACTCAAGAAAATAAATCCTAAGACCTAACAAATGCTAGAAGCACAAAGAACATGATTTTACCTAGAATACCATTAATAATGAGCATGAAACCCATGCTTTAATAATAATAACCTTTTATTTTCTTTTCTTGTTTGTTACATTAGATACATATTGAAATGAGTACAATAATTATAAAGACTAAAAATAGTCACATTTCTCAACGGTTCCTCTTAACTAGGGTGGTATTCATAATTGTACAACTAGTACAAAATCATATCTCAAACTAAAAAGCTCTCAAAATAAGATTTGGATTGATAATCCATACTGTAAGCATCATCATCATGACAAATTTTTGTCACTGTGATAAACACACTCTGAAATTTGGTATACACTTGAATTTGGATCCTACCGTGGATCTTGTGATCATTCATTACATAGTCACTTCATGTTCAATCGATAAGTGTCAAAGGCACCTACTCACACATGCTCAGTCCACAACAAGTTCATGAGTGCACTCTTTTATGCAAGATTGAACAGGCATGGCACAAGTCCATCATGACAGTGCTTGTCTAATGTTCAACCTATGTTGACATTCAATGTGTACTTTCATTGACCATTAGGGTAATTTTTAGGTCTAAAATGGGCCTCCTAAGAAAAATGTACAACCAAAATAAACTTTATAAGAACCAATAAGATTCAAGATGATGATGTCAACCATGGGGGATGATTCACCAGTTTTGGAGTAAAAACGTAAAAATAATAAAAATAATAAAACAATAAATCTACTTTTTCAACTTGTATTTTCAACTTATCTTCCTAAGCGTTTACTCAAATTTTGAGCGAGAGTACTCATTGGATGCAAAATTTAATTCCTCATCCAAGGAGTAGCAATGTTGCATACTTTTGATGGACCCTGTTGCACTAAAAATGAGAAATACATGAAAAATCGTGATTCCAATCACATTTTCCATGTATTTATCTTTTTTCGAGCACTAGGGTCCATTTAAAGTATGAAAAATGTGTACTCCTTGGATGAGGAATCAAAATTTTCATCCAATGAGTGTTTCCGTTCGAAGTTTGAGTAAACACATAGGGCGATAGGTTGAAAATACAAGTTGAAAAAATAGTTTTTTCTCTTTTCCCTCTAAAATTTGATGATGTAATCTAATCTTATTTTATTATTTCCATTATTATTTTATAATTTCCTTAGGAGGCCCATTTTAGACCTAAAAATTCCCCTAAGGAGTCTCTCAATTTGGTTGTGATTATTCTTATATTTCAGTGAGTTTTCCCAACTGTCGCTCATGCACACCTTCACTTTCATAAGTGTCGCTTTCATGTTTACAATTATCGATTTTACTTTTTTTCATTGTAACAAGTTTCATTTTCATGTTTTCTTTATTTTGGCACATGTCACTTTCAATGTCATTCACATTTTTCAATTGTCATTTGCACTTTCCTCTTACTGTCACAAATGTCCCCTTTTGTCATGGAAAGCATCACACATCACACAAATGTACTTTTGGTTTGTTTCAAGGGCTAACCTTGGTGCTAATGAGTCATTCTTATCATGTAGACATGTATCGCACTCATTCCCAAATTTTCAAGCACTTTCACTCAAGTGTCGTCACTGTCATCATAAAGTGTACCTATAGTGTTGCACTTGGGGAAAGTTATCACAATGTCATTGCATCAGGGGTATTATGCTGTTCATTTGTTTTGAGTGATCAATGTCACATCATCAAATTTTCTAAGTGTGTGATCATACTTAATTTTTTTCATTTTTCACTTTGGTCTCATTGATCCCACATTTAGACAAACCTCGAAAAGTTCCCACAAAAGCAACTTGGCCTCACTTGGCCTGATTTAACTATGCACTAAGAAATCTCAATCCTCAATCTTCAAAATTTCCTATTAGCACTATGCAATGTGTAGTCCCTTCCTTCTAGAACTACGCATTGCATAATCTCAATGCTCAGTCCCAACCCTTAAACTCTAGAATTGCACAATGCCTACCTTCAACTAGTCTCCTTTGTGCAGTGTCCAGTCTCAAGCACCAAGCCTCAACCTTGAGCCCCTTGAAGTGTGCAACTATGAAATCCCTTGGCCTCTGTCCCTCTAGAACTATGTAGTGTGAAACCTCAAGGCTCAAGCCTCAATTCTAATCCCTTGAGCACCTCAACTATGCAGTTATATTTCACTCGCCTATATGAACTATACATTGTGTAGTCTCAAGGCTCGATCTTGGCCCTTGACCTCTTTAGATGTGAAACTATGCAATCCCTTGTCCTTTGTCACCCTGAAACTAGGCTTTGGGAAACCTCAAGTGTCAAGCTCTTAGCCTAACACCTTGAGCCCCTTAACTGCACAAATGACTAGCCCCAGTCTACCATAACTACACATTGTGTAGTATCGAGGCTCAATCTTGGCACCTGACCTCATGAGTTTCTGAATTGTGTAATTCATGAGCTTGTCTCCTATCCTATCACACAGTTACAACTTAGTGAGTGGTTTTCATGAAGCATGTTATAGTAGGGGTTTTATCAGACTAATGTCATCTTTTCATGAGTGGATTTCAGCTGCAAGTAGTATATAATGTTATGATAGGATGATGATGAGGGAGATGAAGAAGGAGTCCCTACTAGAAGACACCTTTGTAGCTACAAAGACAAGTTTATCAATCAAGCCAAAACAAAGGGGAACTATATTGTGACAAAAGGTAGAAACCAAGGCCACATTGAAGACTCATTACTTTCAAGCGAGATGAAGGAGGAAGAAGAAGAAGATGCATTATCTCTCAAGAAGAATCAAATATAGAAACAACAAGAATGGCTTCACATTTCCATGTCATCATGCATTCCATGTCACCAATGTCTTGTCATATCTTGTCAAAGTGTGATGTCATCATTTGCCACATCAATTTCTAAATATGTAAATTCAATATTGGAGAAACATAATGTAAAGTGGGCACCAAAGATTCATCCATGAATGCGAAGAGTCATGTAGGAAGTCAAAAGGTCATAGATAAGTCAAAAAGTCATGAGGGTAATCCAAGAGTCACAAGGTAGGTGAATAATCACTCATTTGTTACATATGCACCCTCAGTTCTCATGCAAAGGACTTTTCACCTTGACTCCTCCTACCAGGAATTAGAGAAGAAAATAGTTCTTTGGAGGAGAAAGTGGTTGCTCTAACACTCCATTGTTGGGGTTAGTGGTGTTCACTATCTTGATGTATCTTGGAACATTTTCTTAACTCATAAGTTCATTGAGCCAACACACTTTCATGTGTATGTCGTAAATATTGTAAGACTATTTTTTGAATGTTTCCGATGAATGTTGTTTCATCTGTACTAAGTAAATTGAACTATTTCGGTGGCTTTGGTACTTATCTTATTAAAGGTGTGTTGTATGTGTTTTAACATCATTGCTTCTATATGAATTATTTCGCTAGTTGTCCAACGATTCATTCATATGTATATTCTTATGTGTCTGTAGTAGATTAGTATTATTACTTTTCTTTTAAATGCTCACTTTTCTCTCCCTTTGAGTAGAAGAACCTTGATACATTCCACAACTAAACAATACACATGGCATACTCACTTGCTAATCTAAAAGCACCTGTACATTTTTCTATTTTGATGAACTTTGTAGCTAAGGAAAATGGATAAGAATATATGGTATTTGGGCCTTAGTTCCAGAAGGGCTCCAACACCAAATGGTGCAAAGTCTAATTATGACTTTTCATCGGGGAGACCCCCTTAGTTGACGAATTTCTAGCACTGTAAACACCAGCACTACCTTTGAGGCCTAACTTGACAAGCTCTTCTTTAATCAAGAGAATTATGTTGGGAGGCTTTATGTGTGATACCACACTACCCCTACAAGGTACATACCTTATCCGAATGTCTACAAGGTATGTCCTTTTAGGACTATTCTTATATTGGATCTCTAATCCCGAATCCACAAGTATATCGGTCCTCTTTGACCATTCTTCTCTCGGAAATCTATCACATCCTTAAAGAGTGTCAATTTTTTTCCTTTCTTGGATATTTTATCCTCAAGGAAACCATAATTGGTTATCCAATCCTCTGTCATTCTCTTCATCGCCTAAAGAGGAGAATGCAAATGTGATGTGTGACATCACTCCCTCTCAAACTAAGGGGACATCCCTATTCTCCTTTAATATTGAGAATAGAATATTGCTCCTATACAAGGGAACTCCTTTATTCCCTTTCAAAACCAGAGGAAATCTATACTTCCTTTCTGTTTTAAAAGTCATCATCACAAGCCTTACATCTTGTCTTCATAAGATTATCAGCTACTAGTTCTTCATAGCTACCTGACTCGCTATTTCCTCTACATCATCGATATTTATTTCTTTCAAGGTAGCATAGAGTCACATTCTTTCTTCAATATTATGATAGGTTCCATTCCAATATTCTTTCTCATCACTTTCTTCTTTGATATGAAGACACTACATTGAGCCTTTCCAAACTTCAAGTTAATCATAGCTTCTTCTTGAAAATGATTTTCTTTTGACCTTTAGGTTATCTTCTCACACTACTACCTTTTAATCCCAAGATGTCCACATATTTACATTTCAGTTGTTAGGTACCATATGTTGGCCTTTCCTCAACATTATTTATCTATTTCCATCCATACAGTTGAATTTTCCTCAACTATCATCATGAATTCCTACAACATCCTTCCAGGTGGAAAGTCAATATATTAACCATATAACCAAACGATAATTAAAATAATTTTTACCTAATGACGATGATCTTATCATTCCATTAACATCCTCATGGTCCATATCCATATGAGTATTCCTTCATGCATCAAAGTGCCCAAGCATCGAACTTGATTACCAGGTTACAATTTTTCTTCCGAAGACTATACTGAATGTTAATCATATTATTCTAGAGAAAGTCTTAAATTATTTATACATCCTTAAGTAAGTCAAATCCTATTCTTTTCAAACATAATATATCCATAGACCTAAGCATATTTTATGACCAAATTTATTTCCCCATTATTCTACACATATGACTCTTATCCAAGGTTTTATATCCAACATGCATTCAATTACTTTCATCTGATCATCTAGATATTCATATATCTCACAAATAGAATTCATCCTAACCCATTGAATTCTTTCATACCTTTACCATTATTAATTCCACATTACATGGAATTTCTACTAACCTTGTCATGATTCTCTTCCCAAAGGCCTTGCAAAATGATGGCCTTTCCTGAATCATGATGATTCAACTAAGAAGGATGAAAGCTTCTAATATAATGTTAGACAATACATGGATGAACATTATGAAAAAATGGTCTATCTATCTATCAATAAGATCTTCTACAAAGTAACTTAATCATGTAAATTATAGACATGCTACTATCATATGCTTCTTTCTATGATGCTATGCAAAACATACTATCTTAAGAGAAATATTAATCTTCATAAAGAACCTAATAGTCAATGAACCTTATTTAGTAGTAAATATCCTTCACTTCTTCCTTCTTTTCCTTCTTCTCAGGTTCTCCCACTACTTTGACTACAAGATATTCACTCCTTTCCTTTCTCTCTTTTTCTATAGGCTTGGACAATCCCTCTTAAAGTGTTCAAAATCACTTCACTTGAATTATTGAACCTTGGACATATCTTTCTTCTTGAACTTTCCAAATCTTCCCTCCTTCAGCATCTTGACAAGGGATAGAAAGTTTTTAGACTACTCATCTAATCGAATTTCATATTTTACCTTGATCCTTTATTATTCAAATATGAATTGATCCCACAACTCATCAAAATGAGTTGAATCCTTTCTGGATTAGATACTTGTCGCAAAGTTGCTCCATTCTGATGGCAATCCATTTAGTACACATATGGTTACATTTGAATCAATAATAGTTTCCCCAAGTCCTTGTAGATGGTCTCTTAGTTGAGAGACTCTCATGAGAAAGGATGCCACATCCTCATCCTTGATTTCTTCATTCTATACAAATTGTTCATGTTGCACTTACTGAGTACGAATTCACTAGATTGTCATACATATCCTTGGAATTCTTCAAATTCACAAAAAAATGGAACAAGATAATCTTTAATGGATTCCACTATGATCCTTTGTGCCCCTATTTCCCCTTTCTTGTATTTTTCTAGTTCGTGTGTCTTATCGTTATTAGGTTTAGTAATTTCCCCAATAACATATCCCATTACTTCTTTTTCTGTGAGTATTTGTTTTGAAAACATTTTCTAAGCTACTTCCATAATATTCTCTTTTTATCAATGTGTTACTTTCCAAACTACTTCCATGATATGCTCTTCTCATCGATATGTTTAAGCTACATGAGTTAGTTCCACCATATTGAAACTTTCCTTGAATATGACATATTGTAGTTCTAGCCTCTAAATTTGATCAATAATTGTGCGATTAGATATATTTCCTCATTCTCAACAATCAATACTTGACATATTCACTATTCTTATGTTCATCATAAAATGTAGGAGGATTAATATTCCTAATCTCTCCTTACAAATCATCCACATCAAGCCTTCTTCTTTGATGTTTGATAGGAGAAAAGCTCAGGTTGCTTTTAGATTCTAAAATTTCATGTGTCCTTCTAGAAGAATGCCTTGGTGAATAGTACTAATCTCTACTATCACTTTTTGAGTGCCTTAAATCTCTAGTACCTTACCTCTTGAAATGATATCTATGTTTGTATTCCCATCTTGATCTTTATTCCTTGCATATTTTCTTCTATGACTTTTTCAAACTTTCTAATTCCTAAGGGTTGATGTGAATTTGTTCCTCTTGGGATTGTTACGTCAATTTACTAATTAAACTAAGACAGGTGTGTTACTTGTCAATCTGGGTTTGTAGACTTGGAAGCACATCCAAAGTATGTGGATTTCATATAAATTCATTTTCGGAAGGAAAGCCTCAAAGGCTAAAGAAAATTCATATTAAAATTAATTTCTAAGTTTAAAGGCACTAAAAAGTCTCTGATTCAAGATGCAATAGGCAAAGGAAAAGGCTCCTAATTTAGGAGTTCCTAGTTGTCCTTCCCCATAGTACTATCTCGAAGAAGAGAAACTAAAGAGAAGAATTTTGTGATGTGTAGAATACAAGAGAAGAGGATCCTAACTTAGGAGGTTCTACTTGTTCTTCCTCACAATTCTACTCCAAGAACATTACCATGGCATCAAATCATAAACTGGAATTCAAGAAACAATTCAAGAAATGCAAAAGGATCTAATAGAAAGAGAATTTAACTTAAATCCTTGGTTGTCCTTTTGTATGAAAATTAGGTCTTAAACCAAAATCATCTAGAAATCATTCAGAAATCATAACGCATCCAAGTATTTGAATCATAAAACTAAAATAAGAAATACTGAATCAAAACTATGCTAATCTATACAAAATTTAACCAAAGTGTACTTAGCTTGGTATGGGGGCTCTCCAACCTTACCTTGTATACCTAAAGAACTCTTTAGCTATAGCTAACTTAATAAATCATCCACAACTTGAACAACAATAGAACAATAGAAATGATTCTTCAAATTATCTCAAAAGTCTCCAATAGTCTCCATACCAAATTACACACACCTCCTCTTATTTATACATGAGTTAGGGATATCTTTTCAATAAATGTAAATCCCTTAAATATCTACTCGATCGATAGAAAATTTTAGGGGCGAATGTTCGCCCTTTGGCGAAATTAAGATGTTTTAAATTTTTAGTGGGCGAATATTTTGTATCATAGTACAAATCACCTCCAATAGCCCACCTTATTTTAAGGGAGAGGGTAAAAAAGGTAAATTTAGCCCTTGAAATTAG
>APFE031465612.1:1901-21267 GCA_000404065.3 Pinus taeda | reverse complement strand
ATAAAATTGCCTTCGATTTTTCCCATATACCATGGAAATTCGCCCATTTATTATACTTATAAATTTATGGGGGGTTCTTAAAATTTTCCCTGACTTGATCCATACTTGTCTCAACTTATCCCTAAATACTAGATACAAATACCATGACACATCAAGATCTCCATGATCTTTCTCCTTGGAATATGGTCCACCTCTTAAGTTGAAATTCGAATTTGTGCTTGGGAGGCCAAGTAAGATCCTTCTAGAACCTCTAAATAAGCCTACACATGTCACAAGGCTCATAACACACACACACACACACACACACACACACACACATATATATATAAATGAAACCATGTTAATTTCCTAGTTGTTAATCATAAATTTACTTTAAAATACATAAAATAAATAAATTTGGAAAATGGTTATTCTAACCCATATGATCATGAATATGATTACTTAATGTAGGGTTTTAGGCTAGATAATTATGAAATGAGGGCTAAATGGTTATGAAATAAAGGAAATATGGATGAAGATGGAAGACAATTTTGAGACTCAACATACCCCCCAACTGAAGTTGTTGCATGTCCTCATGGAACTATTGCATTGGTTCATTTATCCATAAGTTGACCTTTTTGACATGCTTTTCTTCTTTATGAGCTTTGTTTGTATGGATTCTCTGTGAACTTTGTGTTATCATATTCTCTTTTGAAAAGTGTAATACATTTGATTGCAACATATATTTTTGATGGTTGGTTCTTGTGTGAAAACCAAAATGTTTGAGCAACGGTTCTTGCGTAACAATACTTTTATTAAATTTTAGTTTTTGGTACATCAAATTACATGAAAACATTGATAATTAAAAAATCATATAATCTTTTGGAATCATACCGCAACAATAGTTGATTGAGAAGAATATGTGAGTTGGAATGAAATTAAAATGTGTGATGATGTATGAAATGTGAATATGAATTAATGTCCCTTCCCCCCAACTAAAGGTGTTTTTCATTTTATGACAATATGAGAAAGGGAGTGAGGAATTTTCCAAAATTACTATTTTAGCATTTTAAGGATTTGCATGACTAAAAATTAGAAAAAAACATACCTTCACTTACCTTCAATGTGGATGAGTTGTGCTTACTGAAGAGTGTGGTTGTTGATGTTGGATCATGGAGTATGTAAACAAAGGAATTTGATTTACTTCTTTGTTCTCTTTGACATGATTGTGATCTTTATTGTTGTTGTTACAAATTGATTCCTGCTGCAAATTGTTGAAATGATGTAGTCTTCAATTGTTATAAAATTCGATGGTACATTTCAAGTCGTGCAAATAAATGTGTTGATGTCGAGCATGAAGAGAAGTCATTGGATTATTGATCATTAATGAATTTTGTTAACCAATGCGAGGAAAAATCACCATTAATGTCAACAAGTGCCAAGATACCTAAGTAAATCTTGCGAAGTACGAATAGATGAGCTGATGTTGAGCCACTTGAAAGATCCAACGATCAAGGGAAATTGATGTATTCCCATGATCGTCAGCGAGAGAACTTGTCATTAATGTACACAAGGTACTAATCAGGACTCTAGCCTTGAACCTAGATAATGTGTTGATGTCGATAGGCAAAGACTTGTTAGAATGGTGGCATTGATGGATCCCCCATCATCTAAGGTGAGTATGAAATAATGATTTTGAAGGACCATAGATGCAAAATTTGCATGAAGTAGGATATATTTAATGGAAAGGAAAATGAAAATAGGGTAAACAAGTGAATAGAGAGAAAAAGGACAAATCAACATGTAAGTGAGTTGAATGTTTTTATTAATGGGTTAATGAAAATGAATGGAAAATATGGAAAATGTGAATGGAAAATGTAAAGGAAACGTGCAACACTTGCAAGGAAAATGGTGATGATGATGTTTAACTAAAATGATTGAATAGTTTGTGAGTTTGAAGAGGAAAAACAATGGCATTTATGGATTATAGAAATTTATTTAATTGGTTCATGTTTCTTGAAATTGGTTATAGAAAAAAAATCATGCATAAATGGGCTTCCTTCAATTATCTAATTGTCCTGGAACCTGAAAACAAGCATGGCACTAATATTGCAATAAAATGTACGCGTGTTCAAAGAGAAGTGATCAATTTCTCTTGATACATACACAATTCTTTTTTGCATATTTAATGCCTAGTAAAACAGGTTCATGGTGTGTCTTTGTTTCAAATTATCATGGTTAGTCCAATTTCACAATTGCTATAATAAATCCAATTTCTACAAAAATGACGATATGAAAAATTTACTCAATTTATGTTTGAACCATAAGACTTCATAAAGATAAAGAAATAATATTTTTCAAATGATTAATGATTCCTGCAAAACAATCTTTGGTCAAGAATTCATCAATCAACCTTGCAGATAAAGCGACCTATATAGTTCTTCTTCTTCCCTACATTATGCTACATAACATTAGACAAAACCAATGATAAATTTTGACCAGGATTTCGACAATGCAAAAATTCAACCTTAACAAAATTCATTTTGCAATTAAGTTTAGCTAGGTGAGCTATTGTGCCTTTATTCAATTGTTTTTATCTCCTGTTTTTTTATTCTTTCTTCTGTTTCTTGCTTCGACGAGTGTATTTGAGTGAACCATCACAACAACTTTTTTCTTAATTTTCTAAATGTCAATGAATTTCACATCAATTTTTATGATAATCTTTCATGGCAATTTTCTTGGAAAATAACAATAAAACATACAATATAATTACAATATAGAAATTAATGAAATATTTAAAAAATTAAAAAATAAAATATATATACATAAAAAAACATAAAAAGCATAAAATATTAAAACATATGTACAAATAAAAACATAACATATAAAACATTAAAACATAAAACACTAAAACATATGCACATAACATATAAAACATGTTTAAACAACAACACTTCACTCAAAATTTATATATGAATAAAACACATAACATCGAAATTTATACAAAATTTTCCATGAAGAATGTGAAAAATAAGAACATGGCTTTTCTGGCCTCGTTTTCATGCGTGAAACATGTTGAAAAGTGTTGGTTATATCCGGTGGTGAAATGTGTTGAAGCGTATTGATTTGCTCAAGATCGATTCCGAGAGAAAAGGTTGATCATAATCAATCGAAATATGATGTGTTGAAATGAAAAATATTTTTATGCCCATGAGAATGTCGAATGTGTTGGTTATAAACTTTGAACTTGAATTTGAACCTCATCAATAAGAGAAAGATCTAGCCTCTCTATATATCCTTTGACTAGAGTGTTGAAAACAACCAAATTTAGAGGGACCTCTAGATCTTTCATCCTATATAATACTCTAAGTACATCATCCATTCTTCCTTATTTGAAATAACAATTGATAACAATGCCACAAGTGAGCTCATTTGGACTCAGATATTGATTTTGCATCTATATGACCAACTTTTATGCCTTATATGATTCTCCACTTTGTGCATAAGCCTTAGCTAATGTATTATACGAGAAAGCATTAGGTAAAATATCATAACCTTTCATCTCGCTCATTATTTTTCTTGCTTCTATCAAGTTGCTTTGCACACTAAGAATTTATAAGTATATTATAAGTCGTGATATTGGGCTTTACATTTGTTTCATACATCATCTTTAACACCTTGTTGGCCTCCTCAGGCTGTTCTAGAATACCATACCCTTTGATTATGGTATTGAATATGCTTGTTTTTGGTGAGTAGCCACTTTTTTTCATTTTCCTAAAAATGTCCATTACTTTGTCAATCTCCCTAGCTTGGTAGAAACCGATGAGAATGGCATTGTAAAGAATAACATATGGCTTCATTCCATACTCTGCTATCCGAGACATGACTAATTTCAGGTGCTTGTAACGTTTCTGGGAAGTAAGAGCGTGTACGAGGGTTGTAAAAGTAACTAGAGAAGGTCTATGGCCCTCACCCACCAAGCCATAAAAAATTGACTGAACTTCTTTAACCTCACCCTTCTCTATCAACAATTTTATCATCTTTGTCCTTGAATGAAAAATCTGGCATCACCCTTGGTTTGGGTTATCAAAGCATTGTGCACAGATACTGCCATCTCGACACTTTGAAGACGAGAGAATTTTTTTTTCACTTTTGGGAAACTTGCTAGAAGAATTCTGAAAATGAGAATCCCTTTTAGTTATTTTTTCCATTATCTGATAATTTTGTCCCTTCTGAATGGTTGTTTGCGCAACCTCCATATGAGACTGGCTTTGAGTGATGCCCAACCACATACAACATCTAAATTCTGATGCATCTAGTAAGCAGAATTGCACTTCTTCCTCGAGGATGTTGAGCCAACAAAAATTGCAAATGGTATTAACTCCAACGCTCTATTGTTCTGCAAAAGCAGTCCAAAGAGCAGCATAACTAACTGCCTTCTGTGTAGGATTTTCCTTCAATTTATATGACTGGGCAGTGTTGAATCATGCATCTTGCCATGTGTATGGATAGGCAAGTGCATTAGCACACTGATAACAGTAATTTGGAGTGCAAAAATTTGCCTCTCTACTAAAACTTTGCCTTCAAGATTCTAGATATTGTTTTATTTTCCGCAGGCTCATTTATTTGTATGAATTCGACAATTGTGACATTTGGACTGCACAATTCAAGAGAAATATGTGCCTACAGGCCAAGTCTAGCCGAAATCTGCTTAAAGCGGATTGGAGTGAGCTGGTGAGCAGTTCAGTTGGCAAGCTTGTTTGTTCAAGTTCAAGCATGGATATGGATGAGTGGGAGTCTGCATGGGTAAGTATGGTTTCTAGCAAACTCATAGCCATTTGGATCATCCCCAAGTGCATGAAGAATGGAAATGAAACCATGACCATATAGGTAAACATTTGGATGCATGGTGCGATTGCCTTCGACATCAACCAGACACACACATCGTCCAGTAGGCCCTCTTTTGATTCTCAATTATGGAAGATTGACCCCAGTGAAAACCTGAATAGTGTTTACTCCAAGCAGTATAAACTCAGTGCATGACCTCCATTTTCAACCCCTCCTATGCTAGAAAGTGATAACGTTGGATCAGGAAACTCAGAGTTCATTATTTGTGCAATAGACATTGCATTTGCAAGAGAAATTGGATGCACAAATTTTGAAGAATATCCACCCAGGGTTGAATAACCCTATACACAAGGTTCAGGTTGTAATGTGTCAAGATTAATTCCCATTATGCTCATAATTGTGTTAATAGCCGCAATTCCTTCACTTCTTACCCATAATGCCACTCTCGTTGGCTCAACAATCTCTGTCACGTTTGGAGTCATCTTTGCCTAAATTGGGACTGTTGCTTTCTCATTTACCCAAATTTCCTGGATTGTGTCTTTCCAGTCCCATGTTGTGCCTTTATTTTCCTTACATTTTTCATTCCTTTAATTTCCCTGCACTCTTTTATTCTTTCTTCCTTCTACGTACTCAGTAATGATACTTGTGTGGTTTTTTTCATCTACATTATGTTGTAGCACTTTCATGTTCACACATTTACTTTAACGAAGCGGTTCTAAAACTACGCTCTAATACCAAATGATGCCACCCTGGTGATGAAATGGTCAAAATTACTCCTTTTCATAAGCTCCTTTCAATGCAACCATGTTTTATGAATATCAATTATTAAAAACCATCAAATCCCTACCTTATTCTTCTTCTTAATCACAACGGAAAATCCCAAGACTACTTACAGAACCATCATAGCTTTGACAGGTTTGTTATGAGTTCGAAACACAAAATAAAAAAAAATAAAAAGTAAAAAAACAAAATTTCGCCCTATTATTGATGGTTGCATTTTTTTTAAGCATATGTGCTTTACCTATTTTTCCTGTCTTAATGCTCTTGGGGTTTACCTTTCCCCGAATTTTCCTTTCCCATTTTCTTCCTATGCAGATTCGCCCTCTTCATGTGTTCCAGAATCTGGATTCTAAATCGGATTTGTTTTTTTCGTAAATCCCTTTTCCTTCCTCTGATTGTTCAGAATTTGAACAACATCGGAAACAACGCCGGTGATTTTAGCCATGAGCTCTGGCTGCACAATCTTAGGCATCTTTCTAACAAGAGCCTTACCATGCCACTCATTGGCTTCGAGATCCACTTCAATGGCATTCAAAAACGAGGGTTTGGAGGCCAGCATCAATGGCTACCTCAAAGTGCAAGACCCCGATCATTGGTCCAGGTCGAGGCTTTGTTGTGGGGGGGTCTTTGGTAAAAAAAAATCATTTACAATGGAATAGTCACGATGAGGGAGACAACATCTCATAAAACAATACGTAGCATGTCCTACACATTTACCTAGCATTCTAATAGTTTCTCTTATGCAGCAAATTATATCAAATTCAAAGTCTTTATTTTATGATGAATTTTGAATTTCAATTTTAAGCTAATGCATTGAATTTCTTTTCCTTCCAGATCACGCGAGAGCCTATTTATCAATTTTCCATGAGTTATTTTACACAATAAAGAACAGAGTGAAAAGAACTGATTTTGCATTTCAAAATTTCACATTTCTTTCTTCATAAACTTGATTTTTATTATTGAAGATATTTTCATCAGGTTGGAAAATGGGTTGTTCTTATTGTGCCATAAAATTGCAAATTTATTATAAAAACCACAAAAAATTGTTTTTATTTGTTAGTCCTATTCTACTAAAGAAATGGAGCATTCTCTTGAGTATAAGAGAATTTCCAATGCATCCATTTGCATAACAAGATCATAAGTAGACTCACATCCAAGTTTGAAAAATATACCTTAATGAATACTTGGACTTGAAAAATTAGTTGATCATAAATATTTGATGCTAAAGAATGTTGAAAAATGGAGTGGTGTTGTGGCCTAATGACTAGTTGAAACCAAGTTTTGAAATGATCTTTGTTTGTTTCTTTCTCCTTAATTGTCCTATCACAAATTTCTTCTTGTGGAATGTGTTCAAAATCATGAATGCAGAAGAGATAATATGCTAGATATTCTTGAATTTATATCTCTATTGTTTGAACTTCATAGCATGTGATCCATAACTCATTAACCTCCTTACAAAGATAATTAGAAGAAGCTTCTAGGTTCTTTCCTTGTGGATCCTCTTCATGGATGCTTTGTTGCTCTTCTATCTTTGGAAATCAAGATTCATCCCTAGTGACCATTCTAAATTGTGGACAAGGGTTTAAGAAGATCCTTGTGGTGGCATACCCTCCTTCTCTAAATGACTTCTTTAACATCTATTTTGTAGATCTTTGTTTTGCAAATGGATTTTGTAGATAATGAGTTTTTGTTAATTGGTTGGCGGTTTTGTTTTGCGATATACCTTTCTAATTTCTATCTAAATGTAAATAACTATAATGAAAATCATTTTATTTTGTGTTTTGTTTAAAGCTTGCTATTTTTACTAAATTTAGATGTGCTTCCCCAGCAACGATGCCAAAAATGTCAGGTCAATTTACTAAGTAAACTAACACGTGTTTTACTTGTCAGTCCAGGTTCGTAGACTTGGAAGCAAGTCTAAAGTATATGGATATCAGATAAAGTCAATTTCAGAAGGCAAGGCTCAAAGGTTAAATGAAATGCATATTAAAAATAGGTTCTAAGTTAAAAGAAACTAAAAATTCTTTGATTCAAGATGCAGTAAGCAAAGGAAGATGCTCCTAACTTAGGACGTCCTGGTTGTCCTTCCCCACAGTACTATTCCGAAGAAGAGAAACTAAAGAGCAATAGTTTGTGATGTGCAGAAAGAAAGAGAAGAGGCTCCCAACTTAGGAGGTCTTAGTTGTCCCTCCTCACAATTCCACTCCAACAACATTACTATTGCATCAAATCGTAAACTAGAATTCAAGAAACAATTCAAGAAATGCAAAAGGATGATTTTTAGTTGTGATTCATAATTTAATAGAAAGATAATTTAACTTAAATCCTTGGTTGTCCTTTCATATGCAAATTAGATATTAAACCAAAATCGTCCAGAAATCATAACACATCTAAGTAACTGAATCATAAAACTGAAATAAGAAATATTGAATCAAAACTATGCTAATTTATACAAAATTTAACCAGAGTGTACTTAGCTTGGTATGGGGGCCCTCCAACCTTGCCTTGTACACCTAAAGAACTCTAAAGCTACAACTAACTTAACAAAGCATCCACAGCATGAACAACAATAGAATAGTAGAAATGATTCTTCAAATTATCTCAAAAGTCTCCAATAGTCTCCATACCAAATTACACACACCTCCTCTTATTTATACATGAACTAGGGATATCTTGTCAATACATGTAAATCCCTTAAATATCTATTAGATCTATACTTGTCTCAACTTATCCCTAAATACTAGATACAAATCCCATGATACATCAAGATCTCCATAATCTTTCTCCTTGGAATATGGTCCATCTCTCGAGTTGAAATTCGAATTTGTGCTTGGGAGGCCAGGTAAGATCCTTCTAGAACCTCCAAATAAGCCTACACATATCACAAAACTCATAACACACACATATATATAAATGAAACCATGTTAATTTCCTAGTTTTAATCATAAATTCACTTAAAAATACATAAAATAAATAACTTTGGATAATGATTATTCTAACCAATATGATCATGGAGATGATTATTTGATGTAGGGTTTTAGGCTAGATAATTATGAAATGATTGCAAAATGGTTATGAAATAATGGAAATATGGATGAAGATGGAAGACAATTTTGAGACTCAACAGGGCTCTAATAAACCTTTCATTATCAGCCCTATAGTGTATTTCTTCCATCCTTAATATTCTCTGTCTCCACCAACTCTATGAACTCTATTATGCCTTCTTTAAGTCTATTTTATTTTTTCTTGACATTACCCAAGCTAATATTTAACCCTCTGATTTCCTCCTCATGGATGTAGTATCTCTATGCATCTTCCATGTATCTAGTCCTTATTCTAAACTTGTTCAATAAAATCTCATTAGCCAAAGGGATGGACCGATGACCGTCATTAGATTTCAGTATAGGAATCACATTATTATTTTGTTCAAACTCATATCGAAATTATGTATTATTGTAGGTACCAATGGCTCCAATGCCTCTGTTTTTAAAAATTCAGATTCCTCTAGCCTCAGGGCTTCATAAACCTACTCTTCTACCATACAACTATGTTCATTACCTGCATTCAAGATTTTGTTCCACCTTTCATTGAAAATCTAACCATATGATGGAACTTCTATGTCATCTTTGGAGAAGTGTCACATGATCCTTTCCTTCTGTAATGGATTTCCTAGATAGGATACAAAACTGGTGGATATCTACATGATTTGTTCATTTCTCATGATAGAAAAGGCTTGATCCTTAATTTTGTCAAGTGTGGGAAAATTGTCAGAATATGGTACCCTAATCCATAACTATGGTGTTTTAAGCCCTGAGGTTTACTAAAGCCTAGTTTCAAAGTGATAAATGACAAGGGATTACACAGTTTGACATCTAAAGAGGTCAAGGGCCAAGAGCGAGCCTTGAGACTGCACAATGTACAGTTCAGATAGGCCAGGGAAATATAACTGCGTAGTTGAGGGGCTCAAGGAGTTAGGCTTGAGGCTTTAGCCTTGAGGTTTCACACTACATAGCTCTAGAGGGAAAAAGGCTAAGGGATTTCATAGTTGAACACTTCAAGGAGCTCAAGGCTAAGGCTTGATGCTTGAGACTGTGTAGTACACAAAGGAGACTGGTTGAAGGTAGGGATTGTGTAGTTCTAGAGTTCAAGGGTCGGGGTTAAGCACTGAGATTGTGCAATGCGTAGTTCTAGAAGGAAGGGACTACACATTGCACGGTTCCAATAGGCAATTTTGAAGCCTGAGGATTGAGGCTACATAGTGCATAGTTCAATAAGGCCAAGTGAGGGCAAGTTGCTTTTGTGGGAACTTTTCTAGATTTGTCTAAGTGTGGGATCAATGAGACCAAAGTGAACAATGATAAAACTTAAGTATGATCACACACTTAGAAAATTTGATGATGCAACATTGGTCACTCAGAACAAATGAACAACATAATACCCCCGATGCAATGACATTGTGATAACTTTCCCCAAGTGTGAAACTATAGGTACACTTTGCGATGACAATGACGACACTTGTGCGTAAGTGCTTGAAAATTTGGGAATGAGTGTGATTCATGTCTACATGATAAGAATGACTCATTAGCACCAAGGTTAGCCCTTGAAACAAACCAAAACTACATTTGTGTGATGTGCGGTGCTTGCCATACCAAAAGGGGACATTTGCGACAGTAAGAGGAAAGTGAAAATGACAATTGAAAAATGCGAACAAAATTGAAAGCGACATGTGCCAAAATGAAGGCAACTTGAAAATAAACTTGTTACAATGAAAAAAAGTAAAATCGATAGTTGTAAACATGAAAGTGACACTTATGAAAGTGAAGGTGTGCACAAGCGATAGTTGGGAAAACTCGCTGAAATATAAGAACAATCACAACCAAAAGTGAGAGACTCATTAGGGGAATTTTTAAGTCTAAAATGGGCCTCCTAAGGAAATTATAAAATAATAATGGAAATAATAAAATAAGATTACATTACATCATCAAATTTTAGAGGGAAAAGAGAAAAAACTATTTTTTCAACTCATATTTTCAAACTATCTCCCTATGTGTTTGATCAAATTTCGAGCGGAAACACTCGTTGGATAAAAATTTTGATTTGTTATCCAAGGAGTACACATTTTTCATACTTTCGATGGACTATAGTGCTTGAAAAATGATAAATACATGAAAGAAGTGATTCTAATCATGATTTCTCATGTATTTCTCATCTTTACTGCAGCGCGGCCCATCAAAAGTATGCAACATGGCTACTCCTTGGATGAGGAATTAAATTTTTCATCCAACAAGTACTCCCACTCAAAATTTGACTAAACCCTTAGGAAGATAAGTTGAAAATACAAGTTGAAAAAGTAGTCTTATTATTTTTTTATTTTTTTATATTTTTACTTGTTTACTCCAAAACTGGTGAATCATCCCCCATGGTTGACATAATCATCTTGAATCTTATTGGTTCTTATAAAGTTTATTTTGTTTGTTCATTTTTCTTAGGAGGCCCATTTTAGACTTAAAAATGCCCCTAATGGTCGATGAAAGTACACACTGAATGTCGACATAGGTTGAACATAAGAGAAGTACTATCTTGATGGACTTGTGCCATGCCTATTCAAGCTTGCATAAAAGAGTGCACTCATGAACTTGTTTCGGACTGGGCATGTGTGAGCAGGTGCCTTGGACACTTATCGATCGAACATGAAGTGACTATGTAACGAATGATTGCAAGATCCACGGTAGGATCCAAAATTCAAGTGTATACTAAAATTTAGGAGTGTGTTTATCGCAATGACAAAAATTTGTCATGATGATGCTTACATACTGGATTATCAATCCAACTCTTTTTGTGAGAACTTTTTAGTTTGAGATATGATTTTGTACTAGATGTACAATTATGAATACCACCCTAGTTAAGAGGAAGTGTTGAGAAATGTGACTATTTTTAGTCTTTATAATTATTGTACCCATTTCAATATGTATCCAATGTGACAAACAAGAAAAGAAAAGAAAAAGTTATTATTATTAAAGCATGGGTTTTATGCTCATTATTGATGGTATTCTAGGTAAAATCATGTTCTTTGTGCTTATAGGGTTTGTTTGGTCTTAGGATTTATTTTCTTGAGTAAAAAGAGTCAACATCATGTTTATAAGGCACTTTCAAGAATTTGTATTTGTAAAAATAATTATTTTGAGTCTATAAATTCTAGGAAGCTCCAAAAGTAAAATTCCACTTTGGGAACATCAAATCAACCTAAAGGAGGGATTTTGACCCCTTGAGAAGGCTATATAAAGGAATAAGTTTGACCTAATTTGGACACAATCACTTCATAAGTTCGATCTATCAAGAATAAGTTCGATCTGTGTCTAGGAGAGGAAGAAAAAAGGGAGTGAATGTCTAAGAGAAGGAATAAGGATGTGAATATCATTTTATAGGCTCTATCTCTCTCATACGTGCAAAATTATAGGGTTCCTAGGCTACAAGAAGAGGTTGAAATCATAGGATCGAGTTACAGTAGGACGAGGTGCAACATCTTGTAGCTAGAAGGAAGGATACTCGCTCTAGAAATTGTTGACCTTAGGAGGATTTGTTTTTCTCCAAGAAGTTCTGAAGAGGAGGCTAATCTACATTTTATTTGGAATCTACAAGACCAAAATTGTAGGGTTGAAGTTGCAGGATGAGTAACAATATCAAAGCTAGTAGTTTGAAGTTGCAGTATGTAGAAGTTTGGTGGAAAATCAAGGAAGGACTTGAATAAGGTCTAACTTGGTACTAGGAGAAGAAATTGGTCTAGGTTTTGGGTCTTTGCATCTCATTTGAAGAATATTCTAAGAGAAGAGTTTTTGGGTTTTCCCCTAGAGGGATTTTTCCCTGGCTAAGAGCCTAATATATGTGTCCTCTATTGTTACTATTATTGTTCTTGATATTTCCTTATGAAAATATCTAACTAAAGAACATAAATAAGATAAATAAGATTCACAAGAAAATATCAAGGTTAAGGAAAATAAGATCAATATTTTTCGCTTTCCATTTTCCAACAACTACATCTAATTCTACTTCATTAATAAAATCAACATTGATAGAAATTTTAGCTTACATTTTTTAGTTACCTTAATTTGTGCATCCTTATATACCCATCCTAATGGATATGGGCTAATATGATATCAAACCTCTAGTCCAAGTTTTTTTGTTAACTAGTTCTACTACTATAAGATTAAACTATGAACTTGAGTTGAACAAGGGATCAATCTTGTTCTTCTTGATTTATCTCTTAATGTGGAAGATTTCCTTCTATTCCCAATGATGAAGGATACTCATATTCACCTCCTTCTACACTAATACATAAAAAATATTATCAACCACGTCAGAGCTACTTTTCACTTGATTGCTTGAATATTATGAAATAATATTATTTTTCTCCCGTCCTCCTTTTGGTTCTTCAATTTTAGCTCTGGATACAATTTCCATCACTTCGATTTTATAGTGATCGAAATTATTATTAGTATCCTTGCATTGATGTGCAATGGCTATTATATTTTTTCCTTTCCCTCTTTCCACTTCTTCTTCCCTTCCTTAGAAGCTTCTTGGTCCTCTTTGTAATTTGAATCACTTGACTGCACATTCTTTTGGCCTATGTTTTCCAAGTAGTGTTCATATACACAAGACTCATCCATTGTTTTTAGCTTGAGAAACATAACCTTCTTTCCTATATGATTTTTATATCCCCTATATAATTAAGAAGTATATCTAAGCTCTTGGGAGACATATCCAGTATGGTGACTGTGTTTCTGAATTCACTGGTGTATGTCTATGCACTATACCTCTACCTCTTCCTAAAGTAGTGGCATCATATCAATTGGTCTTCTATATACTCAATAGGGTATAATTTTTACTTTTTTAGGGCTTAAAAATACTCCAACTTAGTTACTATGGTATCACCCTTCATCCTAAGTGTCTTTGTGTGGCTCCCCCACTAAGTTAGGGCATGACCCTCTTACTTCAATATACAAAATGATATTTTTTGTTCCTCATCTATCTGGTGAATGCTAAAATATACTTCTAGTTGTTACAACCAATGATTTGATTTTAAGGCATCAATATCACGTTAATATGACTTTATGTTGACATTCACTTTCATATTGAATAGGAAATGTGAATGTGTAATGACACTGAAAATCGGTTTCTCATTTTTGAGTTCTTTCCTGGATTCCTTTTTTGGGTCTTCATTATGCCCCAAATTTTCCTCTGATATGACCTTTAAGTTTAAACCTCCATCTTCATTGATTCTCAACTTGTTTTCTCGTTCCACCATAAGGAGGTTCATATTGCAAATGCTATCCATGATACACTTTCAACCTCGAGAATCTCTCCTCTTGCAAATCAATATTACTATGAATAGAATTTTCAACCATGGTTAGGGTTTTGAATTTTTCTTCTTAAATTTCCTGCTAGATCTCTTACAACTTCCTATGATATTTCCCCAAGTAAACCTTCTCTTATAACAATATGATTCATAAACTGTGATGGATATTCCATTGGATAATTAGTTACAACAGACAATAAAAATAGATTGAAACCTATACTATAAGGGTTCATTTCCTTAGGTTCAAGATTTATCAATTAATATTTTTTGCTTATGCATATAATAGATAAAATGTGAAAATTAGAGAATGGTAAATACAATCACATACCAACCATAATGAACAGAAGATATTCCCTTGGAAAGCCTTATCAAGTAAAAGCTAACTAGAAGTTGAGGATTCTTTTCTTTATTTTGTATTGAATAGAAATAATGAAAATACAAAGGAGAATGAATTATCTATAGATATCCCTAAGACTTGTGGCTTCATAGGCTTCTGCAAAAACTAAACCTCCTTTGTTATGCTCTCTCACCCCCATTCCCTATTTCTCTATTCTACCGTGGAACTATATATAATCGAATAGAATCACACCACTTTTCAAACTACCATGTATATTCCGATCGATTATATTCGTCACAATAGATTTGATAAAAATATATTAAAATCTATATTATGAGGGTTAATTTCCTTAGACTCTATATTTATTAAGCATTGTTCTATGCTTATTCATATAATAGATAAAATGACAAAAATAGAGAACAATATAATACAATCACATTCCAGCTACAAAGAACATCAGATATACTTTTGGAAACCCTTACAAGATGAAACCAAACTAAAAGATGAGGTTTCTCTACTCTCTTTTGTTTCGAATGGAAATAATGCAAGTGAAAAGGAGAAGAGACTCTTTGAGGAGTTACCTAAGACTTGTGTCTTGATAGGATACTACAGACACTAAACCCCCCTTATTATGCTCTCTTACTGCCACTTCTAGGTTACCTATTATACTTTGGGACTATATATAATCAAATACAATCAAACCCCTTTTCCTCTTAGTGGCCTGATTATAACATAGCATGATAGCCAACTAGGGGTCAAGTTTAACTCCAACTCTTAACTTGAGTTAGAAATTAGACCCTTCTAAATGATTCTTCATAGCCATCACGTGTCTAGTCTATATTCGATGAGTAACTGGGCTGTTGTGGCATCCACTTGTGCCATGGCAGTAAAAATTCATAGGTCAACTTCTGAGAGGCATAAATTTTGCATACAAACCCCAAGTAACATTATTCTTGCATTTTTGGAAGGGAGTTTTGGTGTGGAACAACATCACAGTGTTTAACACTTAATCAGTAAAGTTTATGTTCCAAAAAACATCGCTTAAGTCTTCAAAATGGCCCCAAAATGTTATAAACCCCAATTGTCGAAAGTTGATTCCTCCAAAATTTCCACTCCAAAACTATCAAGATGGATGATAAATATTATAATGTGACAATCCATATCATATTTAGAGGGAATTTTGGAATGGGGTGCTTCTTTTAGCATTTATAACATAAGATGGATAATTCCAAATCTACGTCTTCTTTCTTCTTTTTTGCTTGGATCATATTCAACTAGGAACTATGTGAACTAAGGTTTTCAATATCAAAATTGTCTAATCAGTTCATTATCTCAACCCTAATGACAACCCCTCTAGATGACCTTTTAATCTTTGAGGCTATATCCCTAGAGCCTTTCCCACATCTTGTGTTGCAACGTGTGTCACATTTGTAGAATTCAAAAATTTCCACATACGTTAATTGAGAGATATCTTTATCTCCCATAAAATTAAATAAATTTATGAAATCATCTCTAACCCTTGGAGAATAATGCATAAATTTTCTAGATCTAGATTTTTTTACTTTTATCTCTATAGAATATCTTGTAACCTTTGAAGATAACCTCCCATATATTTGTCTTGTATGTGCATCATTTTGAAAATTTCTTCCTTAACATCTCTAACTTTATAATAATCTTGATATTTATTCAAGAAGGCCTACTTCATCTCTTCCCATGTCCAAATAGTGTTTCCTCCAAGCCCTTCCCTGTGAATCAATGAAGTGTTGCTTATTTTAAGGTGGTTGTGTCCTAGGAATAATTTTAGCTTCTGGACATTTGAGGAGAAGTCATAATTCCAAAAAAGGACATCAAACTTGAAGATGAAAATGTATGCATCTTCATTGGACAAGCCATGAAAAATAGGCACCGTAAAGGGAAAAATATTTTTTGTTTGAACCACACTCTTAGACTTTCAGATAGGTAACTCAAATGTATCTAGTTCCTTTTCACTTAACCTCTCTCTTTCGTAAGCCATATTGAGAAATTAATTTCTCTAGGACATCATTGATTTAGATAAGTTGTGCTTTTCAACATGATTTTCTTAATAGTGTAGAACCTCAAGATTGATAGATTCTATATTTGGAGATCTTATAATAGTGTAAGATATAAATTCAAGCTCATGACAACTACCTATTGGATTAGATGTTATTTCTTCAGTTAAAGATTTATAATGGGTTTTGAGGGTTTCCTCCTCCTAATTTCTTGATAGGGCATTATTAATATAAGTGGCTCTTAGTGAAATATGAAAACGTCCATCAGTGTCCTCAATTCTAATTATTCTCATGCATTCTAGTATGACATAACACATAACACTTATATTGGAGATTGGCAAAGGGTTTGTTAACAATACCATAAGATCATCTTAAGTCCTATGTCTCTCCCTAAATCAACGTCAAACAAGTATCCAAGATCCTTACTACCTCCTTGGAAACAACACAAAAAATGATTTTTTTTAATAACCTTCCTAAAGATGGGGATACATTTAATTCAATACTGCATGCAATCATCAACCCGAGGTTAAAAAATGTTTGCAAGACACTCTGTGTTATATACGCACAAGGAAATCCTTGCATTGACTAAATAGATATCATATGCCTAACTACTTATAGTTTCTACAAAAAGGAAAACTCATTCTGAATGCTAAAAAAATGACTTAATGAAAGTAAGATATATCTATTCTAATGAAAAAATCAAAGAACAATATAACTTGTAAATATTGAAAGAATAAATTAGTTCATCCAAAATTAAATATCTAACACTTATGGTTTCATGCCCAATTAATGGATCCTCTTAGAGTGGAATCAAAATAAACTTAAATAGAATGAAATAGTATCATATATGTACAACTTATACACAAAACATAATACCAAAGTGAACAATGATAAAACTTGAGTATGATCACACACTTAGAAAATTTGATGATGCGACATTGATCACTCAGAACACATGAACAACATAATACCCCTGATGCAATGACATTGTGACAACTTTCCCCAAGTGTGACACTATAGGTACACTTTGCGATGACAATGATGAAACTTGTGCGAAAGTGCTTGAAAATTTGGGAATGAGTGCGATACATGTCTACATGATAAGGATGACTCATTAACACCAAGGTTAGCCCTTAAAACAAACCAAAACTACATTTGTGTGGCGTGCGATGCTTGCCATGCCAAAAGGGTACATTTGTGACACTAAGAAGAATGTGCAAATGACAATTGAAAAATGAAAACGACATGTGCCAAAATGAAGAAAACATGAAAATGAAACTTGTTACAATGGAAAAAAGTAAAATCGATAGTTGTAAACATGAAAGCGACACTTATGAAAGTGAAGGTGTGCGCGAGGGACGGTTGGGAAAACTCACTAAAATATAAGAACAATCACAACCAAAAGTGAGAGACTCATTAGGGGAATTTTTAAGTCTAAAATGGGCCTCCTAAGGAAATTATAAAATAATAATGGAAATAATAAAATAAGATTACATTACATCATCAAATTTTAGAGGGAAAGGAGAAAAAACTATTTTTTCAACTCATATTTTCAACTTGTCTCCCTATATGTTTACTCAAATTTCGAGCGGAAACACTCATGGATGAAAAATTTGATTCCTCATCCAAGGAGAACACATTTTTCATACTTTCAATGGACCCTAGTGCTCGAAAAATGATAAATACATGAAAAATGTGTTTGCAATCACGATTTTTCATGTATTTCTCATTTTTAGTGAAGCAAGGTCCATCAAAAGTATGCAACATGGCTACTCCTTGGATGAGGAATTAAATTTTGCATCCAATGAGTACTCCCACTCGAAATTTGAGTAAACCCTTAGGAAGATAAACTGAAAATACAAGTTAAAAAAGTAGTTTTATTATTTTATTATTTTTTTATATTTTACTTTTTTACTCCAAAACTGGTGAAGCATCCCCCATGGTTGACATCATCATCTTGAATCTTATTGGTTCTTATAAAGTTGATTTTGGTTGTACACTTTTCTTAGGAGGCCCATTTTATACCTAAAAAATCCCCTAATGGTCGATGAAAATATGCACTGAATGTCGACATAGGTTAAACATTAGACAAGCACTGTCTTGATGGACTTGTGCCATGCCTATTCAAGCTTGCATGAAAGAGCACACTCATGAACTTTTTTCGGACTGGGCATATGTGAGCAAGTGTCTTTGACACTTATCGATCGAACATGAAGTGACTATGTAACGAATGATTGTAAGATACACGGTAGGATCCAAAATTCAAGTGTATACCAAATTTCAGAGGGATGAAACTGGGCAATCCATTGTCCATTGTCACTCTGGAACTAGGCTTTTGAAAATGATTATTCTAACACATATGATCATGAATATGATTACTTGATGTAGGGTTTCAGGCTAGATAATTATGAAATGAAGGCTAAATGGTTATGAAATAATGGAAATATGGATGAAGATGGAAGACCATTTTGAGACTCAACATACCCCCGAACTAAAGTTGTTGCATGTCCTCATGGAACTATTGCATTGATTCATTTATCCATGAGTTGATCTTTTTAAAATTCTTTTCCTCTTTATGAGCTTTTGTTTGTATGGATTCTCTGCGAACTTTGTGTTATCATATTCTCTTTTGAAAAGTGTGATACATTTGATTGCAACATATATTTTTGATGGTTGGTTCTTGTGTGACAACCAAAATTTTTGAGCATTGGTTCTTGTGTAACAATAATTTTACTAATTTTTAGTTTTTTCTTGCATCAAAGTACATGAAAACATTGATAATTAGCAAAGAATATAATCTTTTGGAATCATACTGCAACAATAGTTGATTGGGAAGAATATGTGAGTTGGAATGAAATGAAAATGTGTGATGATGTATGAAATTTGAATATGAATTGATGTCCCTTATGTAGGAATATATAGGGTAAGTTCCTCAGACAGAACACCAGAAGGACACCGCTCACAAACAGATCATAGATCAATACACCAGTATTTTGACGTGGTTAAAACCCTCAGAGAGGGAAACAGTCCACGGCCTGC
>APFE031465607.1:69938-114032 GCA_000404065.3 Pinus taeda | reverse complement strand
ACATGACCAAATCCTAAAATTGGAAGAAGAAAGAGAAAAAGCCAAAATTATTCATGTGAAACATCAGCAGATCATCAATTCATCATTTGATTCAATTTCATCTGGTTCTAAGCAATTTCAAGTTGGTGATTTAGTCCTGAAATGGGAGAAAGCCCATGAAGATAAAGGAAAACACAGCAAATTCTAGAAGATGTGGCTTGGACCGTTTCAGATCTGTGAAAAGATAGGCCATTCGACCTTCATGCTACAAGATTTATCAGGGTTGAAAGATTCTCTCCCTGTTAATGGTCTAATCTTAAAGAAATTTTTCAACTGAGAAGGTAACCCCTTCTCCTTTTAATAGCATTTTTATAGTTTGTAGCAAAATTAGAAAATAAAACTGTAAGGCATTTTCTATTTGACCTTTGTTGTATTCAAAGAGTTTCTCAAAGACAAGCAATGCGATATTTACTTTTAAAAAAATAGAAGTATTAAACAAAAGGAATGATTTCTAGGAAATTAGTTATAATTACATTATGAAACTACACTACAATCTTAGTGAAACCCTCTTGAAGTTTATAAATCTTGTAAATCTTTTTAGGTTTTTCAAATTGGTTACAGAAGGGTTATCAATATTAAAATAGAAGCTAATCCAAGTTCAACATCTCAAACTCTTACCTTGTCATCCATCCTATCTTAAGGAGGAAAATTGTCTATCCCATTTACCCAAGTTCATGATTATTCAGGGTGTAATTCCAAGAATACTGGATATAAAAGTTAAGAGGTCTTATTACAAGCCTGCTTACCATGTTCATAGGAAAATAGTTTAGCTGACATTACCAATACTGCATACCAAAACAGTCTGAAGACTTCAATTGTAAGACAAGGGGTCTCATCACGAGCCAACTTATTCGGTTAGATTACTACCAGTGAATGGCATTGCGACATAACTGGCCACCACACCAGGGCAATGACTTTTTATCTTACAAAATAGCAGAAAATGAAAAGAAATACAAAATGTGAAAAAACATATTTTGAATTCATTCTGTTAATCATGCTCTGAAGTGAATGGGACAATAGACAATGATATGGTTTAAAGGTATCCCTGCCGAAACTATGGACGTTTTCTGGCAGCAGAGGCTCTATCTGTGACAAAGGAGTTAATTTTAATAGCTGATTTGGAAAAAGTTCTTTGTTTTATCAATACCAACCAACAAACACCAATTTAAAATCTAGAATGTCTCTATTTTTAACAAAAGAGGAAATTAGCGAAGAAAGTACTGTTTTGTTTAGAATACAACAATACCTAGTTATACTAGAATTTTCCCTTTTGAATAAAATTTCTATTTTGAAAAAGTTTAAGTATTTCTATACTTTTCTTAGATAACTGTTTCTTCCAGCGAATCACCAATTTTTGTGCCATACAACAACCCCCCATTTCATATCATTACTATTCTAAAAATATAATGTGAAATGGGTCCCTTTTAATTTTTGTTTCAAATTGGTATCAATTTAAAGTTCTATGTCAAAAAGGCTCGAATAAAATAAAAAATTATTAAAAGGCCTTTTTAATAAAACCAATCAGAAAACCCCCAACATAAAACGATTTATCTTTATCATTGCGATAAAGCGATCGCAAGATCGCATATCGCAATGACAAAGAGAGCACAACTTAAGGGACATCTTGATTTTCACCGATGCGAAATCGCTATCGGATATCGGCAAAAGCATAAAGTAACATGAGTAGCAACCCTTGCTCTGATGCGATGCGAAATTGGCAATCGGCAATCAGCAATCGACGATAACACTTAAAGTGCAAATAAGCTCCCCCGCGCTCGATGCGATGCGATATCGCTATCGGCGATCGGTGACTTACCATGCCCTCATTTTAAACGACCCTACTATCTATTCCTGATGCGATGCGATATCGCTATCGGCGATCGCGGATTCCAAATGAAACCAATGCAATAACTTAGCATTTCCCTGATGCTCGATTGCGAAAAGGGTAAAAAGTGCAGTTTTCAAAGTAAAAGTCATAAAGGCAGTTTAATATGATTTATTCGTAATTAAGGCAATATCCTTTGAAAAGCCACTCATCCGCGTTCAAACTGCCAAATCGCCCAAGGCATGCTTCAAATAAAACATTCGGCCATTAATCGAAGCGACTGGTATTAATGAGATTGACAAGCCATAAGGATCATTTAATGAGAACAACAAGCTTACGATCTACCCACGGATTTGATCCGAAGGCCACCTTAAGTCAATTGATCGCTATGAATGCATCCAGATATATATACTTCACTCTGTTCAATTCATGTTATTATTGCCTATGTTACGCCTATATTTTGCTCTACGCAAGATTCTTCCACAGAGACAGAATTAAGTGGGATGGGAAAGAGGTCCAAGAAGACTACAATGCCTACTGCTTCGCCAGCCGCAGGGCAAGCTGTCATTGATCCAAGCAGAAAGAACAAAGGGCTTATATCAGATACGACGTGCTTAGGACTTACCAGGACCACTTGGCAAGGAACATATAATTTGATTGAAGCCGAAGAGCCAAAGGTGACCGGGATAGAAATCTCATGCGATAGTAACAGCAAATTTGACGCCAATTTAAAAGACTTGGCCGACTCCTTTCTACACAGAATAGCGGCCCGAGAACAAATTCTCCCATATACGGATGTGGTAAGGTGGGCAATCCAAGAGCTCCAAATTACCAACAGATTGTTTAGCACTGCAAACGGGAGGATTTTCGGTTCTTTTCGAGCCGAAGATCTAAGGCAAATGTATCACCTACCAGCAGAAGAGAAAAAATATATTGCGGCATTTCTCGAAAAATTTTGAGCAGAGAACGAGACCGAGTCTGAACCAATTCGAGGCTGGAGACAAAATCCAGCAAAACAAAAGCATGAATCCTCGGGTAAGTACTCAGTTGACTCCCTATGTTCTCCTTATTGCTATGCTGGAATTATGCTGTGTAGGCTATGGGGATTGCATGACTCCGCCAATTTTACTATAGAAATGGTCCCCTTAATGGAGGTGGCATGTAGTGGCGAAATTATGGATTGGGCGGTTATATTATCCGACAAGTTAGCCAAAGCCATTCTCGATTTCAGGTTTAACTCTCGCATCACAGAGAGGTTTATTCCGCCATTCTATTACAGTGCCTATGTGATGGATGTGTTGTTTTTAATTCTGAGTTTCTTGTGCTTGGATGGAGGTGGACGTCGCAAGACCCCACACCCATTCACATATATTATCAAAAATTGTGGAAGACTAATTATAAGAACCATCTTTATCAAATCTGCAATGGTTTTATGTTGCCAATTCATCACTCCATTTTTTATAAGCCTGCCCCGAAGATTTCTGAGCAAGCAGGGGTAGATTTGACCGCAGTAGCAAGTTGGTTTGGGGAGGAGAAATTCACCTACATCAGAGTTTTTGGCAATCAGGCTAGGCCGCATGTGTGACCACTTTACATCCCCGATAAGTTACTTGCCAGGGAAGTAGCTTATCAAATCATTGCTGATGGGGTTACTCAGACCCTGAAAAAAGCAAAAAAACATGTTTGGCCCTCTTTTCCCTTACGAATTGGAATTTATACCCTGCATGATATCAAACATGTAGAGAAGGAAGCTGGGAAAATGAATTCACTCACTCTGGCTACTCTGCCAAGCAGGCAGTATGATCCGAGGAAGATCGCTTACAATGCGCTCGACCAGGCCAAATTGGCCAAGGTCAAGCACAAAGAAGATAGATTTGAGGATTTTTTTGCATCGGCCGAATCGCTGTATCAAGTTAACTCACTTGCCAGAAATGTGTACAACGATGAAGGGCTAGTCAAATTTAACAGAATTAGAGAAAAGAGGTTGCAAAATCTGCCTCTAGACCTGTTAGCGACTGTTCCGACAACAACAAGATCAGGCAAGCCTGAGCAGCAAAGTAATACGTCACCTCCTACTACATCAAAGTAGCAGGAGGAAGTGCATAGCCAGAGGTAGGAAGTAACCCAGGAAAATAAGAAGCGACAAGAAGAAACCCAGGCGAAAACCCAAGAAGAGAGCAGCTCTAAAAATAATGGTGATACACTAGTTGATCCAAATTTGCTCCAGCAATGGCAGCAATTCAGTACAATCATCAGCAACCTAGAGTTCTCGAAAGATGATGAGGTTTCTAAAGAAGGTGACACGCAAGAAGCGACATCGAAACCGGTTTCGGACGAAACCAGCGGCCTACCCAAATCAAAAGAAACAGAGATAATTCCTAAAGATCCAACGGGAGAAATCATTTTGCAAATTGAAGAGATTCCCCCTTTGGATGTATTTTATAGCCCTAAGCATAAAGCTATTGTAAAGCGACAGAGGAAAAGGAGAAGAGCTGATCAACCTTCCCTATTCCCTGAATTAACAGTGACGGGCAATGTTGTGTGGAAAGAGGAATTCGACCCCTCCGATGACTTAACCAAGCTATCGCAATTCGCTGGAGCATATTCAGTGGCGACCATTGATAAAGCATCAGAGGTGAGCAGTTTATTGAAGGCCAAGGATCAAGACATCTCTTCTCTACAGGCGAAATTATCGGAAGTTCAGCAGAAGGTAGAGCAAGCAGAACAGGAATTGCTAGCGCAGCAACAGAGAAATCATCAGCTAACTAAGCAATTACAAGAGGAAAAGTAGAGGATTGATGAAAGCACAATCCAAAGGCAAAGGGAGCTATCGACGGCATTGGAGCAATTAAGAATATCGACTGAGGGAACAATGAAAGCAAAAGATGAGCAAATCGCTCAATTGACCACTCAAATTGAGCAAATGAAAAAACTCCCTCAGGTAGATGAATTCAAAGCGGAAGCACTTCAGTTAAATAAGGCATTGATTAATTAGGTTAAGCTCCTATGTCAGCAGATTACACAAGTAGAACCATTATGTGAGTTAGTAGCATCCATAAGCGAAAAGGTAGAAAAAGCAAGGACCGATCTGGATCAGGCCGAAGAAACACTGACAAATTTTATAGAATGGCAGGATTCCGATCGAGGCCAGGCGACTAATCTACCGAGAATTTTGGAATCGCACAAAGAAATATTATTCACAGAATGGCAATCATAGCTAATGAAGGCAGAAAGAGCAATTTTCAGATGCAAAGCAACCACTGGAAATTTGGTTGAATTAGTAAATAATTCGCTTTATTTGTCTAATATGATTTTCCAATGTACTCCAGGTCAATTAACAGCGACAAAGATGTTGGAGCACTCATGCTACCCGGAGCTGGAGAAAAACGGAAGATTAATCGCTGGAATCAACAGTTTAACATGGGATGCTTATTGGTTCTTCTTAATCAAGCCATACAGCGAAAGAGCCACCTTGAAATGCCTCACAGATGCTGTCGGGTATATTATACCCGACATTCAGGATGCCACCTTCGCTGCCCAATTCAGTTTGCACCTCAACAAACCACCAGAAGTGGAGCCGATGCTTGCGATAAGCCAGCTCAGGTTTAAGGGAAAACAACCTGAGTCATGATTCACATCGCCGACTGCCAGATCGCCCCTGAGAAATAGATCGCATTTATTAATACCAATTTAGTAGGATTTTGTTTCATAGATTTTTTTAGCTTAGTAGAATTTATAGACCCTTTAATGCATTTAGAAAGGGTCGTAAAGTTTTGTATATGACTTAAACCCTGAAGTTGCACTATTGTACTTCAGGGATATTCTTTTATGAAACTGGACCAATTATTCTGATTTTAATGAGGAAGGTTTTAATACAAATGTGCACTATTGTCTTTGTTTAAAAGCATTTCTGTGTTGAAAGAAGGATTTTGAATAGCGATTGATATTTGGGATTGATTAGCAGCTCACATGGTACTATTATCTGCGTCTGTACTCATTCCTGTTATATGAATTGTTATTTAATCGCTCTTGCTATTATCGCTTATATATATATGTGTGTGTGTGTGTGTGTGTGTGTGTGTGTGTGTGTGTGTGTGTGTGATTTTCGCAGCATCCTTTATGCATTCCACTATTGGTTGTCTATCGCATGCTTCTCTTTCAATCGTATATATGTATCGATGATATAATCAGTTAATGCGGTAACTTGCATTTATCGCTTCATTGTGACTATTCATATGAAGTAATCTTTGAATGATTGAATATCTCTTATTTATTTTACAGAGTCATCTACATGCATGTTAGATAGATAAAGATTATTTAACGCTGCATTCCGAATGAATAAGTTGTTCCCGGGATTAGTATTAGTTTCCCTATTTTTTGTCAATAGAATAAGCTAGTCGCCTATCACCAAAGCAAACTATTCATCACCCATCCATCCCTTTTATTTTACTACCGGGAAATTGGTCCCGTTATCTCCAGTCGGAGCCACCATCCCAAACGGAAAAGGAGTTGTACTAAGGTCCGGACCGGGTGGTTATCCCCCAATGTTGTTGCAGAGATTTTCGAGGCCTCAACATGAGACGAGATCAAAGTTCATGGAGGATAGAGCTTTCAGGAAATCTCGAGAGATGCCAACCAAAGGTCAGTCAATAGATGTTCCACTAGTCCAGAAGTAGCAGGGGTAGCAAGGAGGACAGATACCTAGATTGAGTACAGTGACCAATACCAATATTTCCTTAGGAGGAGGAAATCTAGATAGTTCTCAACAGATAGAATAACAGGATTAGGAGGGGGAGTTGATTGAGCCTCGCACCACCAGTGGTAGAACCAACAGAGTAGTAGGACAGACGCTGAGGGATGCAGAGTAGTTTGTTGGAGCTCCTAGAATCGAGAAAATGCAACGTAGACAATGTGACAGATACAAGGCCTTGGTAGCGCAGGTTGAAGAACCCCTTAGCTTTTAGGAAGTCGTTCAACACCAAGTTTGGTTGGATGCCATGCTAGAAGAGTACAACTCTATCATGACGAATGATGTCTGGGAAGTAGTACCTAGACCAGAGGATAGATCAGTTGTAGGATCAAGATGGATCTACAAGATCAAGTATGTTGCAGATGACAGTATAAAGAAGTACAATGCTAGGTTCATGGCAAAGGGGTATGCTTAGAAAGAAGGAATAGACTATGAAGAGACCTTCGCCCCAATCGCTCTTACACCTCTGTCAAATCCGTTATATCCCTACCAGCTCAAATGGGATGGGAGATTCACCAAAGGGATGTCAAGACAACATTCTTGAACAGGGTGATAGCAAAGGAGGTGTATATAGAACAGCCTGAAGGCTTTGAAACTCATGAGAAGAGAACTCATGTTTGTAGATTAAAGAAAGCCTTGTATAGGCTCAAGAAGGCATCGAGAGCATGGTATGGTCAGATTGATAGTTACTTGCAACAGTTGGGATTTGTCAAAAGTGATGTTGACCCCAATCTCTACTATTTGATTGTAGAGAATGAGCCACTCATTCTGGTATTATATGTGGATGACTTTTTTTTAACGGGGTCATTTAGGTTCATACAGGATTGCAAGAAGAATCATGAAGTTCAATTCGACATGAAGGACATGGGGTTGATGCATTATTTTCTAGAGTTGGAAGTTTGGCAAAAGAATGGGGAGATCTTCCTTGGGCAAGGGAGATATGCTATAGAGATTTTGAAGAGATTCAGAATGCAAGATTGTCGACCCATGGCTACTCCCATGATCACCAATTCGAAGAAAATAGATGCATCAGGAGACAAGGAAGTGCACCCCTCCTTGTATAAAAAACTGATTGGATCGCTCATGTATTTGGTCAACACTAGGCCAGACCTTTGATTTGTTGTCATCACTCTTAGTGAGTTCATGGTGGAACCAAAAATGGTGCATTGGGTGACAACTAGACACATTCCTAGGTATGTGCGTGGAACAATCAGATATGGGTTGAAATACTCCCTAGGGGAGGACGTTGGATTGAATGGGTTCACAAATGCAGATGGGTTAGGTAGTTCAGTAGACCAAAAAAGTACTTCAGGGTACCGCTTCAATGTTGGATTAGGGATGATATCTTGGTGCAGAAGGAAGCAGAATATATGGCAGCCAGCGTAGCTACATGTGAAGTTATATGGCTTAGAAAACTACTTATGAGCTTGTTCAGAAAAAGGATGGAAGCGACTAAGGTTTACTATGATAATTAGATTTGTATCAAACTCTCTAAGAATCTAGTATTTCATGATCAATCAAAACACATTATTATCAAATGTCACTTTATCAGAGACTATGAACGTGGGGCAATACAGCTATAGTATGTCCCCACGGGGGATCAGGTAGCATACATACTCACAAAGGCTCTAGGAAGAGCTCAGTTCATTCAGTTTAAAGAGCAGATGGGTATGGTAGAGAAATTGTTTGAGTAGCAGAAACAGGTGATTTCTCAGTTATAGTGGCAGAGGGAGTTTCCATACAGATGCAGTTTTGATAAGTGGTAGGGTCAACAACAGTACATATGCAGCATTTGTGCAATAGTTGGTGGGAAGGATGTTAGACATCAACAAGCGCAGAGGGAGATGTTAGAGAAAAGGGTGATGCTTTAGCAGGTTGCATTGCTAAGCACATTCCTCGCTAAGAGGGATTGTTTATTTATGGTAGCATCAGATGTGTTCTAAGTCTCAAATTTTGCAGGGGGCTTAGACACATGCATTCTCCAACACCTAGAAATCGTTCTGGGAAATTCCACCCGAAAGAAATTTTATTTAAATAATTATATTTTTTTAATGGAACTGTAAGTCTAAAATTAGGAAATTAAAATAATTAATGGGTAAATCTAAACTATGGGTGAAACTTCTAGAAGAAGGCGGAGATCAAGTCAACATGATCCTAGCCATTTATTAGGATCTAATCTGGGTTGTTGATTGATCAACAAGAGGATTATAAGAGGAGGTTGGATGGGCACTTGGATAACACACTAGAGGCAGATACTTAAAGACCCAAGTAAGATCAATTTTCTCACTAGTCGAAGTTTGGCAAGAGAAAATCGAATCAAAGGGAGAGTTGCAGGTGGAAAAGAAAGTGAGAGTAATCAGCATCAGTCGGGAGTGCAAAGGAAGAAGAATCAGAGCAAAGGGAGGACAACACAGAAGTTGTGACACAGGGAGAGACAACGCAGGGGCAGTTTGACACTGGGACTGCATGGAGTAGTTTTGACATTGGGACAATGTGGGAGAGTGGATGTTGGGACACAGTGAGATGTAGAGGGAAGAGGAGCACTTCTCCTAGATCAAAAACTTGTTAGGAAGCATTTGTAAATTTTCTCACAGAGAATCCTATTCTATTCTGCTAGTTGTAACTTGTACATGAGATTTTTGCTGAAGAATAATAAAGAAACCCTCATCTGTTGCATTGGTTTTCCCACATTTGGTTTTTCCGGGCATGATTATCCAAAAATAATTGTCATTGTGATTGTATTTGTGCCAATATATTTTTGCATTTCTGCAGTGGTTTATTTGTTAAGGTTGTTTTGACAGGGCAAATTTTCGCTATACCAACAAGGGGAACTAAACCGATCACAGACCCCAATTAGATCTTCTTTCGTTTGGGATGGCTAGCTCCAACGAGTTTTAAAGGATCCCGTAAACTATTGAAGGTGTTAAGAGATTGAAGCGAACAAAGTTCCTTCTAAAGATTAATTACTCCAAAATATTTGGAATATTTAATTATCCATTAAGGATATAAATAATATATTAAATATGTGAATAGTAAAATGAGTATGAGAATGAATTACAAATGAGAACGAGAGGCTTGCTTATATATTAGGCAAGTGTCTCTTCATGAAGAGTCATGTCGCATTTAGACATGCCTCTTCAACCTAATTACTAGCTTAACTAATTATTATTTATGATTATTATCATTTATATTATTTTACATTATTTATATATATTTTATTCGTTACATTGCATCCTTTCTCAAAGAGCTTTGTCCTCAAAACTTGTCAATGAAATAAGGCTCATCTCTTTTTCGGCTTCGAACGTCTTTCTCTCTTGGAATAGTCATCCTCATTGATACAAGTTGATACAAAATTGTCGCATTGAGAAGGGATCAGACCATTCGAGATTAATCTTTTGTATAGTATTCTGATCACTAGAATTTTGTGCGACTTGTTAGCATAAGACGAGATTGATTTTACATCATTATTCTCTAAAACATCAATTTGTTGTTCCTGGTCTAAATAGTCCCGATACGTAGCATGGTTGAGTTGTCTACTCTCATGATTGGGATATCGATATGGGACTTTACTTTCCCCTATTAAGTGTGTGTAAATTTTTTGATTTATTTCAGGGGATGATGTTGTTGAGTTCGTAACAAAACATTCATTTAGCGTATTTATCATATGACCTGCAACATCCAAACGCGTCTTTTCTTCAACTTGCTTGTCTTCTTCCTGAGTTGTGACATTCACTGAATCAGTATTTGTTGTTTTGTCATCAACTTGAATTCCTACATTTGATGCTTCTTTTTCGATAAGTTGTTGTACCTTGTTTTCTAATGACTTCTTATCCTTCTTAAGTTTCTTAATTTGCGTCAATAATTTTTCACTATGGTTTTTAAATTGAGAAACTTCTTCATTTTTGTCAACATTGATTTTGTCAATTTCATTTTGCATGTTTTGTAATACTTTTTTACCTTCTTGAGAAATTACTTTTGAAATATCCGATATATCTTCTGACGTTACTGAATTAGGTTTCAGTGTCACATCTTGGAGTGTCATTTTCTTCTTCTTGTAAGGAAATGTTAGAAACTTTTTCAATGTCACTATCGTTAAAACATAAGGTTTTCATTGTGAATTGTGAGGTAAAAGTATAATCGCCAATATTTATGTGTAGATTGCTTATATCGTATTGTTTGCCAAAAACATTTGTTTCAACTATATTTGATTCAAGAATCACCAATTGATTAGCAAATTTAGGATTAACATAATTACTTCTTTTAGTAGGACCGATAGAGATTATGATGTCTCTTCCTGTGAGTGATCCTTTGATTTTAAATAGTGTGCAAACACATGTACTATGGGTTTCAGGAAACCTTTCATTACTAGTCTGCATTTTTGCCTTGATGTTTTTACGTAAACAATATGTCAACTGGAGCTATTTTTATTATAAAAAATCACTTATTTCACTTTATATATTTTTCAAATATTCTCTTTTAATGTGGATTGTTAAAACTTGAATACCCTTTTATTAAAAAAATACTCCTTTACATTGTTGCCCTCTATATATGTATGTATTTCTTTATATTAAGACCCCTTTTCATAATAACTTTATTATCTTATAATAATAATAGTTTCACTTCTTTTTTTAAATAATAAATTGGTCCCTTTTTTTAAATACTTAATTACTTCCTTGATAAATTTTTAATGTCACCCCACTTAATAAATATAAAGGTCACGTCTTTTCATATGACACAGTCACGATGTTAAAATACCATGGACTATTACCATGGGTTGTTTTTAAAACCTCCGTTAAAATGTTCTCCACGTAAAAAGTAAAATGTATTCCTTTTTGTTTTTTAAATAGCATGGGCAATTACCATGGGTTGTTTTTAAAACCACGGGCTTCTCCACGTAAAAAGTTTTAAATATACTTGGAAAGATTCCCTTTTGTTTTTCTCTTTTTCTTTTTTTATATTATTTATTTTTATATAAGTTTTTTTGGTTAATTTTTTTTATGGCCAAAGGTCAACTAGCGAATTGGAGACCCTCCAACTAGCAAATTTCTTTTAATTTTAGTTTTAATGGCCAAAGGCCTAGAAAAACGGAGAAAGGAGAAACTCCCAAATTCTGAGCAAAATGCTTCAATTGTACAGCAACACGGTTGACGAATTTCGATAGCCAAGGACCTAGATCGGAAAACGAGCTTTGTGCACCAGTTAATCAACCTAGAGGACCAAACTGCTCTGATACCAAATTAAGCGAACATAGTTCCTTCTACAGATTAATTACTCCAAAATATTTGGAATATAAAGATATCCATGAGGATACAAATATTATATATTAAATGTGAATAAGAATGAGAATGAATTACGAATAAGAATGAGAGGCTTGCTTATATATCAGGGAAGTATCTCTTCATGAAGAGTCATGTCTCATTTAGACATGCCTCTTCAACCTAATTACTAACTTAACTAATTATTATTTATGATTATTATCATTTATATTATTTTACATTATTTATATATATTTTATTCGTTACAAGCCAAACATGAGCTCTACCCCTTATCATTATGGCCATCACCTTGATTCCAAGGGCCCCCATGAGTGCCCCCTGCATCATTAAGGAACTCGTGTATGTCCCATCCCCTTGTGGGTGATGAACTGCCCCATCTTGAGGGGGTAATCACTGCTATATCACACATCATATTCTCATCCCCTGGAGCCCCAAGCAATAAAATAAAAGAAAAATCAATAAAAGGAAAACGCAAATGAAAAAGGGTGGAAAAACAAAGGTTGAGGTAACTCATGTACCAAAATTGCTCCATCCTACATTGATACACTCAAATATGTGAACATCCCTCATCATTACCACCCCTGAGCCCATGGCATTTGGCCTTGAGACCCATGTGTCCCTATCAACCTCATCATTATCCACATGACACCTACCACTTCAAGGATGTACCTTGGACATATTCTTTCCCTTAGGGGATGGGAACACCTAATAGGGTTGTTTATTAGCCACTCCTATGTAGGGAGGTAACACCATTACATCTTCAAAGCCCCAAATTTGGAAGGGAAACCCACTATGAAGTATCATTTATGCCCTTGATTAACAAGTTTATTCACACAATTGCACTAATGAATTATTGTATCTAAAGGTAAGGAGACGCATTGGATCTTATACAGGATTGGCAAGTGGTTTCATCATGGGTTGGGCAACTTAACTAGGGCCCAAGCCCACCAAACGATCATATTGACACTTGTAGGGGAAGCATTGAGAGCCATGGGTTTCCATCATGTGATAAAGCATTATCTCATGCCATGTGCTACCTCACCACCTTCAGCAGCTTGTTCATTGCCCCATATTATATGCGAGATGATGCACTTGGACCAGCAATGCCTCCAGTTGGCTTAGCATTGTATACAAGGTTTGGCAACTGATCTGAGGGCTAGAGGAGGTTTGTCTCGTCCTTGAGACGTGAGAGGGAAAGCACCATCTTCTAGCCCTCATTTGGAGTAGTCTACAAGGTTATTTTACACTAAGAAGCCCATGACACCACTACTTGTGCCCGACAGCCATTTTGGAGCACCACATGATGTTTTACTTAGAGATCAAGGGGCCACCCCCTTAACCATCATTTATGGAGCCCTCTTCTTGATCATGGCACCTTGAGGACTCGATTAGGCCTTCCAACAATGCTCCTACACCATTGCTTCATCATTTCGACTTCATTGTGGATGGCTTATTCTACACTTTATGAGCTATTTGGTGGGATTGTCACCAAAGTTATGTTACTTTGCACATCAAAATATTTTTAGGGGCATCTTAGGCTAATTTGAATTAGACGAGACTCGTATAAATAAAGTTAAGCCTCATTTGTATCAAACATCATCATCAAACTTGGATATCTCTCTCTTGAAAATTTCGCACTTTTCTTTGGATGTCTATTGGAGCTCTTTTAATGCATTTCGATATATTTGGAAGTTGAAGTCTTGTTCTTTCTTAGAGTCGCTATCTTGATCTTGGATTGGATATATCTTTTGTTATCTTGTAAGTGGTTTTTTTGAAGATTTTTCATGTAATAATGCCTAATGTGTGGAAATCTTGCAACTAGCTAGTTCTTCTTGTGCCCTAATTATTTGAAAAAACTGTTAGATTGCAAATTTGTGCATGTCACTCATTGAATAACAAGCAGACGAATGTTCCTAGTGATTGAAATTTGATTTTCTTCCATAAAAGTCCATAGATCTTAGGTGGGTAATTGTTAAAAAGTAGCTGCTAGGGCATCACTTTTTAGCCTCCTTGAAGACAACTTCGGTCAAATTTTGAATCACAGACTCCATAGCCCTAGCAAGTGAGATTATGGATCTAATGGAGGTGTACCTAGCAACTGGATCAAAAGTCTCATCATAGTCTTCTCCCTCATTCTGGGAGAATCCTCTAGCCATGAACTATGCTTGGTTACCGGGTGCAAGCCCCGGAAGTGATGATTGATGCTATGTGATTCGTTCTCCACATTTCACTAGTTTCAATCCCACTTCTTCACCCCTGTGAGCATCACCCGATGCAATGAGTGCTGAGTGAACTATTCAAAAATCATGAGAAATTAGTCAGTTACGACTACATCTCATGGAAATGGTCATACGTGAATGACTTACTTAACGCAGTAGAATACCAAAATGATATCTAATATGCTTGTATTTGTCAATACTCCCATCTGTAGCATGCTTAATCTTGTATATCCATTTGGAAGCTACTACTAACTTCCCTTTAGGCCTTGGCACAATTTCCCAAACATCATTCTTCATGATTGATTGGTACTCTTCATTCATTGCCTCCTTCCAATCATGTTGAATAGTTGCATCTTCATATAAGAAAGGTTCTTCATCAATGAGTTTTGTCATGAGAGCTGCATAGTTGGAGAAAAACTCTTAGGTTTTTGTTATGAATAAAATATTCATAAATTATATATATATATATATATATATATATATATATAATATATATAATATATATATTAAATAACAAAATAATAATAATAACTAAATATTAATTAATTAATTAATTAAATTAGATTGCCATTAATTATGAAAGGGCATTATGTCAAAAGACATGTTCTTTAACCCTTGTGGCCAGTCAACTCCTATAAAGGAGAACCACTCAAGGACTTGAAAGACATCATCTAAATTTGAATAAAAATTTATTATGCAAATCTATCATCCATTGGAAAATTACAATAAAAAGAGTTTTCCTCGTACCAGTGGTATCAGAGCAAGTTCAAAATCCTCCACTTCCATTGTTGTTTCGTTGTTCATCACAACTCCCTATCTGATCGCGTGCCCTCCATCAACTGTCACCAGTCACACGATTTTCATTGTTCCCTGCTCGTCTGTTGCTCCCTGTACCGCTCCCTATCCAAAGCTGCACCCCAAATTCCTTTCTCCACGACACAACATTTCCGCTCTGCAATCACCTCATCGCGTCACCGGTGTTCCACAACCCTCCGTTGCCACTCGTAACCCTGTCCTCACACCCTATTGACGTTATTTGCGACTCTATTGACCCTGTCTAGCTCGTAACTTGTTGCTCGTGCTCCTCACCTTCTGTCATCACCTTCCCAACAGCTGACAGATCCGTTCGATCCAGCCGCATTGACCCGACTTATCCTTCCTTGTCAACAGGAGTTAACAAGCCACAAAAGGCATGACTTCCGATCAAACGACATGGTCACGGCTCAACTTTTTTTTAAGACTATATTTTATATATCATATTGTTCATAATATTATATAATTATGTTTCAACATATTATATAGTTACAAAATAATAAAATTATATAATTTAATTACATAATAATAAAAAAATCATAATCATAATAATATAAATATTATTAATTTAAATAATAAAAATAAATTGGGTCAACTAAGAAAAAGAGGAACAAAATGGGAAATAGCCATGACAATGTGAATTCAAGGAAATTTCAAGAGGAAATAGATAGAATGTGCTAGCGCCTTGACAATATCGAAAAGAAGCAGGAGGAATTCGGAAAAGGCCAAGAGAAGATAATTAGTACTCGAGACAAAATGGCGATTAATATAAAAAAATAGAGAATATGATGAGTTAGTTTATGGGAGGGGTCAATCCACCTAGAATATGATGAGTCAGTTTATAAGTGGTTCACCTTCTCTTGTTGATGCCCCAGCATACATCCTACCCATGGAGTCTAGGACTCATGGGAAGTACCTCTCATCTGGCCAATGAGTTGGGAAAAGTGGTTAGGGACCATAGCACTACCGATGGACACAAGTTTTACCTCTGTACTGACTTTTGTCAATGGAAAGTGGTAAGGTCTTGTGACTCACTCTCGATCACTTCTTCTTCGTTATTACTTCATGGTTCAGCAAAGCAAAGTAGAGTGACAGAGATGGTACATGTTGACAGGATGGCATGATGATGACAGATGGATTGGAAAATGGAATTCTCCCTAGTTGAGAGGGAGTGTTAAAATTGGAAACTAGGGCCAAATTCCACCCTTGGGACAGCTCATTTGATAGAGATGATGATTGCACTGGATTCCTCTTTTCAAGAGGTCCAATATTGATATAAAGATCATCTCATTCGGACAAGCAGAAGTGTGATTTTGAATTTATTCCATAACATGTGCAAATTGTTCAGGTCGGCCTAAGCTTAATGTAGGCTCAAAAAGCCCAATGGATGTGTCTCTTCACCCACATCGAACTGTATAAATAGAAGAGACCTCACACCTCATTTGGACATGATTCATTCACACATTCTTCTCTCTCTTCATCAAATTGGTTCGTATAGCTTGGGGCAGCTTCTCTCTCTCTCTCACACGTATGACAAGGAGGACAATTTTCTGGGCAGAAAATTACAGGCCGAAATTTCAGACTTCAAGCAAACGTTGACCAAGGTTGTTTTTGACTAAATTTGATTGTGGTGTAGAGGGCAGAATTTTGCCTTCTTCAAGCCGCATTGATTGGCACAGAAATCGAGAATTTTGGAGTTGTTTGACCTGTGTTGACCGTAGGCCTATTTGACAGTAGGGCTGACCACTGTTTGACTGAGTTTAACCAGATTTTTTGGGATTGTTTTGGGTTGACTTTGACCATTGTTGGAGGTTGAGTTTGACTGCGTTTGACCGAGCTTCAAAGGAGGCATTTGACTATTGTTTTGACCAACATTGACTTTCTGGTTAAGGTTGAAGTTTGACTGCAGTTGGCTGCAAAATTTGACAGGGTTGATTTGACTTTGTATTGGGCAAGTCTATTTGACTTTTGCACTCTCTCTTTGCGCTGAACTATTGAATAATAATAAGAAAATTTGATCAAAGGTTTTCCCCACATTGGGGTTTTTCCCTGGCATCTGCCAAATCTAGTGTCCTCTTGTCTTGGCTTGTCTTCTGCATTTGTTTTACGTTCTATCTGCATTTACTATCACTGTGATTAATGATTAACATGATTAATAATTGTAAATTGTTATTGGGCTGCTAAAGGAACATTGAAGTAAATTGTGCTAAGCATAGAATATACTAGTGTTGAAAATATCAGTATCGGCAAAATATCGGCGAGGGACATCTTATCGGCAAAATATCGACAAATATCAACAAGCATAAAAAAAGCATAATATATTCATTTTTTTCAGATTTTTAAACATATAAAGCAATAACAACATGAAATAAACACATTGGCACATAAATATGAAGCAAGCACTGATATATATGATTTCAAATAGAAATGATACATCAAAGGCGATATCAAATCCTGTTGATCCCTGATAATTGTCCATTCAAGGACTCAAATGTGGAGTACCAATACAAAATAACATCACATTTATAAAAGTATCTCATCATCATGAGTTATATGTAGCAAAACAAATAAAACTAGCAGCTATCTATCTGAAATCACTGCCCTCTCCCCCTTTTATGGGAAAACATGATAGGTTGTTTGCCAGGCCTACCCCTGGTAGTAGAAGGCCCTTGCCCTGCCTCTGCACCTAATGTCAAATAATGAGTGCTAGGGATGGAGTTGTGCTCTCCTATATCTATAGCAGATGGTGTTGATACTGATGCTCCCACAACGTCCTCCTCCTCCTCCTCCTCCTCCTGCTCCTGCTTTGAGTCCTCCTCTTGCTGCCCCTGTTCTAATGGATTATCTGGCTCTAACCATGAAGGTGACTCCTCCAAGATGGGCTCCTCAGACTCCACCCTCCACTAAGATAATACATCAATATCGTCTAAGGAAATGGCATCTGGATCCATTGGTGCTTCCCTCACTGAAATTCGGATGTTGTAATGCACATACACTAAATCATTGAGGTGTGCGAACTCCAACTTGTAAGAGTGTCAAAAAAACTAATGAGTCTTGACTCTTGACTCTTGACACTTGAAGGTCATAAATTAAAAATTAAAAATTACAATAAGGGTAATTGCTCAATTGAAGGCTGGAGCTCAAAGTTATACCTGTTGCACTTTTTTGCATGTATTTTCTAGAATACACTCCAATTGGGCTCACACCCTGAAGAGCTACATGTTTGACTCAAGATTCTTATGGCCAATTTCTACAAATTTGGTGCTCTTGCACCATAGCTTCGCCACCAAATATCTACAACAAAATAAAGAAATAAAAAATTCGAAAACTTAAAACATAATTAAACTTTCAAATAAAAGTTACATAATTGAATTTTTAAAAAATAGAATTATAAGGAAATTCTAAATTGAAAATTCTAATTTCTAATGAGTGATGACTTGTCACTTACGTGGCATGAAGAGGGTCCTTTCCCTAATAGCATCATCAAAGCCAAATAGGCCAACACAATCCCGATAAAACTGCGTCTCGCAATTGATTTTGCTACGAAGCTCAGGATCAGGTACCATCCTATGAATACAGGAATGGAGCCCTTCCATCACCTCGCCATCAAAATCAAAGCCGCATTTGTATGAAAATGCGATGTTGAGGAAGAGTTTTGCTACATGAATGGGTCGATGAAGCATCCCTATCCACCGACTATCAATCACATCCCATAACATCATATGCCTATCAAGGCCCGCAAAACCCTTGTCTGCATAATAAGAACGAATGGCCTCCTTGGCCCTATCCATGGCCTCATACAAATAAGCCATTGCAGGCTTCTCCCCATCTACCAATCTGAGAACCTTTACTATAAATTCACTAACTAAGCATGCTTCTTCTACTCCACGCCAAAACGTCTCAAAGTACACCATTTTTGCAATGGCTTTCCCGTCCTGTCTCTTGTTGTATCTACAATTATGCCAGTCATCAGACACAAAAATTTGCTTCACAACCCGAACTGACATCGAAGCAAAGACTGAAGAGTAATAAAGTTTGTGGCAAAGCATGTGATCGCAGGACGCCACAACTCCTTGTTTCTAGTGAACTCCCTCATGAAGCTAAGAACAAAAGCATGGTTATAAATAAACTTGGGGACGCTCCTAGGCATATCAACCGCCTCCTTGATGAAGGAGAGTTTCCCCATATCCTCAAGCAGCAAATCGAGACAATGTGTTGCACATGGAGTCCAGAACAATGTGCGATGCCTCTCCATAAGCATCTTGCCAGCAGACACATAATTAGCTGCATTGTCTGTTATGATTTGCACCACATTTTGCACACCAATCTCCCGAATGAACCCATATAACAACTCACATATCATTGCTGCATCTTTGATATGTTCTGATGCATCCACTAATTTAATAAACATGGTACCTTTAGGACAATGTACCAAGAAATTTAGAAGGGTCCTACCCTTCCTATCTATCCAACCATCAGAGATCACTGTGCATCCAGTAACTTCCCATGTTTTTGTCAACTCTGCCAATCTAGAGTTGATGTCCTGCTTTTCTACTGTCAGTATCCACAATTAGACTATTGCCCACTTTCCCACATCCCTATGTACTGGAGGGTTTGCAAAAACACATCTTCCCTTACCTACTATAAATATGTATATTTTTAAGTATGAGAATGAAAACTTAACCTTTATATGTTTAAGAAAACAGTTGTTCATCAGAACCACACTTATACAAGAAAAACCAACACACTAAAAAATTTAGTCAAAATTTAAGAACAGTACCTGTGAAACTTTGAATTTTGTCACAGGAAGTGGGAAGCCTTCAACATTTGCCTGAGCGTAACGAATAAGAGAGGTCTCATCAAATCGATGAGCTTGTTGAACCTGACCAATCATACTGGAAGTTTGCACTACCATTTTTCAATGTAACCCTGAAATGCCCATTCAAAGCATAGTTTAAGATAAAAATAGTGCAAAATCAAAGTTGCATAAAGATACATCAATGCCCATATAACTAAGAAATGCAGGAAATTATGAGCCCATTTCTAAAAATATTAGTATATTTGATATTGGTGAAAAAAGGTTTTCCAAATGATATCATCATGAATAAGATATGGACTTAACACAGAGCAACAACTGGAAATCTAGAAAATCTGAAGATTGTTATATCCTACTTGAGATGTAGCTACCTAATCATAAAGTGGTTCATCAAGTAATAGCTAATGCAATGCGCCACTTGAATATTCTAGCAAACCTGTAACTTCCTGGATTCCATTTTAGACTCGACCATCTGCTTATAAATTGTTGACCACTCCGTTCCTACTTAGATTGTATTTACTATTTTTTGCAGATGTATCTAAAACTATTTGATAGGCCTATCCGCGGACACTAGTTTTATAACAATATTCCGAATGGAACTAAGTAGGGAGCAATCTGCTTTTCTATTAAAACCAAATGTTTATTATTCAGGAGAATTGCTTAAAGTGGTTTGGCAATTTGAGTTTTTGAAAATATGGCATGGTTCAAATCATTCCAAAATGAATTAATAACTTGAAATAATTCCTATAGAGGAAACACTTTACTTTTCTGAGGAAAACAACAAATCTGTGAACATATGCCCTTAGAATCATGAGATGGTCCTGCATTTGTGTGCCAAATGCCTTGCATGTGATGCTTGGAAAAATCATTGGCTTTGCCTCTGATAATCACACCATAAACTTGAGACCAAAGTTTGAAAATGTTGATCTGTTTGTGAAATAATTCAACATTGATTTCCAACAGTAATCAAACCATCACAACAAGACAATAGAGTTTGAACATGCTGATATTGATTTCAATGGTAATCAAACTAGCACCTTCAAAGATCATGCTATAGTTTGACTGTGTTGATCTGTTTATGATAATCAAACCATCAGCTTGAAAGTTGAGACCATAGTTTGAATATAATCTGTTAATGAAAAAACTGAATATGGCCTTCCACTGGTAAACAGACCATCACCTAGTTTGAACTTTGAACATGTTCATCTGTTTGTGAAAAAATGTAATATTTATTTCCACTGATAATCAAATCATTACCATCAGATAATAGTTTTAACATATTGCTCTGTTTGTGGAAAAGATTAATATTGAGGTACTCATCATCAAACCACCATCTTTCAGTGTTCCACCAAGTTTCTGGGATGGGGGAGCAGAGGAGTGGGGAGATGCACATAAGGAAAGTGTGGGAGCACCCCTGAGTTTTGGGGAAATTCAGGGGGATGGGGGGGCATCAGGGTCCCTAGCATAAGGGTCCTCGTCTCTGAAATTATAAAAGAAAAAATAATAATGATAAAATCACAACAACAATAATTTATGCCATGCAAATTCATCAATGCGCAATCCAGTGGAAATACTATAATCCTGCCAAGGAGTTGTTTGAGGTTACGGTACATTCAAGAACAAGATTTCAGAGCTATGAAGCCCTAGGTGACAACCCTGTGCTCTAGAAAGTTGTTTTTAACAATTTCCATACAGATTTCAACCATGAAAAGTTTCACTGTTTTGGAGTATTATTGGAGCTCCGTCCAGGCCTTCAATTTAGCCCACAAGAGAGAGGATGAAGTGCCTACTTGAAACTGCAAAAGAAATTCCTCAGCGAACCACCATATACCAATCAAAACAAAAATATAAACCCTTCTAGAATATCATCCTCCCTTTTGATCCACAGGTCTGAATTATTTCAGAGCTATCTCGAATATACGTCATGTATAGTTAAAAGTGTACGATGATAAGGTTTCCACTTACAAAAAAAGTTTGCCCCAGAAAATCATAATCCAAGGTAAAACCAAGACAAAAACAAAGAAAATTTACCTTCAATTTAGGTTGCTATGTTCAGATCTTGAGAGCACTATATGCTGTCCTTGGAAGGCCGAAAGAGCCTTCATCAGTAGATTGAAAAATTCAGAGCTAGGTTATAAGAATAGTTTGTTAAATTGTTGTAATTTGAGAGATGAATTAGGCCTATTTTATAGGTTTAGGATGGGCTTCTTAAAGTGGACATTGGAGTAATTTACTGGAAAGAACTTAAATATTAGTTTTATTTAAATTAAAAACATGAATAAGGTGTTTTAGAATTAAGTGTTAGAAACCCATTGTTAATGTTTAGGAAACTCATTTCATATTTTAATGTGTAGGAAACCCATTATATTTAACATTAGTGACTCTAAGATTACTTTGCCATAGGGGTAAGTATTTATTCAATTACCTTTAATATTTATTATTATTGTTATTTTTTATAACATGCTTTGTCTTAAGCTCTACTAAAATTTGAAGTCAATGATTGGCTTAGTGCATATGGTCCTACCCGAGTGTGAAGTCAATGATAGGTTTACTACCTTTGAATCTTGAAGTTATTCAACTCATACATGGTGAGATTATGGTGAGAATCCTTGTCATATATTGACAATTGTTGGTGAATAAGGTGTCATGTCTCTACCCCCTGGGGTTTTAGCCCACAAAACTGGGTCTTCAACTTTAAACTCAATTTTCTCTCAAACTGGAAGGAACCATAAGGCATACCACATATCAACAAAAACATATCCTCGAGGAGAATCTAATGACCTAGATATTCAACACAAACTCAATGGTTTGACCCTTCAAAAACCCTTGACAAGTTTGGGGTACATCCTCAGTCTAGGGAACCCAAACCTTAGAACTTGGGTTTTCAACCATCCAACAATATAATTGCCATCTTGTTGTAATCTAACAATTACTAAGAACGTTCATTAACCATTTGACATCAATGGCTGGTGTTTTTAGTCAAAGTCAAACCCAATCAACTCCATGGGTTGACATCAATGACAACACCATCCAACAATTAGGATTATTGGGAAATGCTATTTGAAGTTTTTGTTGATGATATCATGTTTGGGATTTCGGTATGATCATGAAAACCTAACTTGTTAGAGTTAAAATGATGTAGTCTGAAATCCCGAAACTTTGAAATTTTCAATTTGGTTCGCTATGTTGTGAAACTCTAGATCTTTAGGGTTTGGTTGGGCCTATAAGCAAATTCCTTGTTAGGTATTTAAAAGTCCTAGAAGTGAAGCCCTAGGTGTATATATGTGTCCATGTAGTTGAAATCCTAGCCTGTTCTAGGTCGGTATATGTCTATCATATTAATATTGCCTAACATATGATGTGCTTATGATTGATGATGAATGTCTAGATATGCGTATTTACCTAATCATTGATGATCATAAGTCTTAAAGTTTAATAGAAGTCCTTGTTTGAGTCTAATATTCTAGGATGATGTTGTCATAGTTGAGAAATTGTAGATGGAAATCTAGGTTTTACATCAAACCCTAGTAGATGCTAGTCATAATGTTGATTATGCTATGATTTGCTTTGATTGTTGGAGCTCATGTATAAAATCTAGGGTTTACTTAAAATACTTGTAAGGAGTCTAATACATGAAAATTGAAAATTGTTAGATGTATCAATCTTATTTGTTTCTAGGGTTTGCTATATGAAAGATTGTGTCATGTCATTGAAAGAATATCGAAACCCTAGATATAATAAGTTCGATATCTTGATGAGATGTGGTTGAGATTTAGGGTTTATAACTAAACATGGGCAAAAGTATAGTCTCTTGTTGATTATATCTAATGCTTTCGTTGTTATAAAATTTAGGTAATTGCCTAACTTCATGCTTCTATAGTTTTGGTTGTACTTGCTATTTTAGTTGTGCAGGTACACAATGTTGATTTGGTGAACCCAAAAAGCGTTTTGGAAAAGTCCACCTAGAAGTGATTTTATTAAAATAATTAATATTTTTAATGGGGTTCCTAGGTCTAAACTTAGGAAAATTAAAATATTAATGCGTATTAATCTAATCATGAGTGAAACTTCTAGAAAAAGACACAAATCAAGCCAAAACGATCTAAGCCTTTGATTAAGATTTAATCTAGGTCGTTGGTTGTACAACAGAAAGATATAAGAAGGGGCTTGAGGGTCATTTTGAAAACACACCAAGAGAGATCAAGAAATCGATTTTCTGAAGTGAGAGGTTCTCAGGAGGAAAAATTGATTGAGGAGATTTATTGCAGCAGAGGGACAATGAAAATCCAAAAGAAAGAAATTCCAGAGAGTACGAGGCAGAGAGAGGACAAAAATATGTCCAGAGAGGGGCAGATGTTGGCCCACGTAGTGTTGACGCAGTGGCAGCGCAGGCCATAGAAGGAAGTCAAGTTTCCTGCTGAGGCAAGTTGAGTTTCAGTTGCCAAGAGTTGGGGTGTGAGTCCGGGAGGCAGAAGATCGATTTCTAAGCCAGCAGAGGATCCGGAAGAGGGGCAGCGTAATACCCAGCAGGGGTGATGCAGAAACTGTCGGGAATGATGCAGTTCTGTGCAGAGGCCACACAAAGGGTGACGCAAAGCCTCCAGTTCAACAGGATCAGTCGCTGATTCTCCCAATGACAAGGTGAGATAATTTCATCAATCTTTTGTCCAGTATTCTCTTTGCATTGGATTGCTAATTGAGCATCCTAGAATTGTACTCAGATTTTCTCCTACATAATAATAAAACCGTCAGAGTTGCTACACTGGTTTTCCCACATTGGGTTTTTTCGAGGACATTTGTCCAAAAATAACGGTGTCCTATGTGTTTGTATTTCCTTGCTCAATTTCTATGTTGTAGAATCATATTTAATTTGGTGTAGGTTGCTTCAGTAATTTACTTCAATGTTTCAAGAAGAAATCTGAAATAAGTTTGTAATGTAATTTACAATCTAGGTGAAGTAGATTCAATTGGTTGCAGTAAGATTCTAGAGATTGTTAGATCTAGGAATTTTCACATGGTACCTGAGTTGTTGATGTGATACAGGGAAGAGAAGATCTAGCTCTGAAGCAAGGGCCAACTTGTTGCAGCAAGCAGCAATTCGAATCCCCTGAGGGATTGCACAGTTCTAGCCAGGAGGGCTATATTTTTCGAAGTTGTCTCTCTGAACGAATCAACAAAGAGGTAAGACTGCCAAATCAAGAACTTGCTAAGACGAAGGAAGCCACACAGAGCCTCAACGCAGAGATATAGGCACATAGTTTTCTGCAAGCTGAGTGTTGGGCAAAAAAGTCGTCAAAAGGAGGAAGCAGATGGCATAGTGAGGGAATACTTCCTCAGTGATTTCTTGCCGAGGAAATCAGTATTTCTCAGTTACGGGGCAGCAGAGGAGCAGCGGACTTACTAGCTCCATCAAGGAGTGCAAAGCCAGCCTAGAAGCTACGCAGCAGGGGTGATGCAAAAACTGTCGGGAGTGATGCACTTCTGTGCAGAGGCCACACAAAGGGTGACGCAAAGCCTCCAGTTCAGCAGGATCAGTCATTGATTCTCCCAATGACAGGGTGAGATAATTTCATCAATCTTTTGTCCAGTATTCTCTTTGCATTGGATTGCTAATTGAGCATCCTAGAATTGTACACAGATTTTCTCCTACATAATAATAAAACCGTCAGAGTTGCTACACTGGTTTTCTCGCATTGGGTTTTTTCGAGGACATTTGTCCAAAAATAACGATGTCCTATGTGTTTGTATTTCCTTGCTCAATTTCTATGTTGTAGAATCATATTTAATTTGGTGTAGGTTGCTTCAGTAATTTACTTCAATGTTTCAAGAAGAAATCTGAAATAAGTTTGTAATGTAATTTACAATCTAGGTGAAGTAGATTCAGTTGGTTGCAGTAAGATTCTAGAGATTGTTAGATCTAGGAATTTTCACATGGTACCTGAGTTGTTGATGTGATACAGGGAAGAGAAGATCTAGCTCTGAAGCAAGGGCCAACTTGTTGCAGCAAGCAGCAATTCGAATCCCCTGAGGGATTGCACAGTTCTAGCCAGGAGGGCTATATTTTTCGAAGTTGTCTCTCTGAGCGAATCAACAGAGAGGTAAGACTGCCAAATCAAGAACTTGCTAAGACGAAGGGAGCCACGTAGAGCCTCAACACAGAGATATAGGGACATAGTTTTCTGCAAGCTGAGTGTTGGGCAGAAAAGTCGTCAGGAGGAAGCAAATCGCATAGTGAGGGAATACTTCCTCAGTGATTTCTTGCCGAGGAAATCAGTATTTCTCAGTTACTGGGCAGCAGAGGAGCAGCAGACTTACTAGCTCCATCAAGGAGTGCAAAGCCAGCCTAGAAGCTACGCAACAGGGAGAAAGAGGGAGTTGTTTGACATTTTTCGGAGGATATGGCAACCAGTGGCTTGAGGGATCAGGACAAGTTGGACGAGGCTTCCAACTACGTCATCTAGAAGGCTAGAATGTCTTTCCTTCTAGATGCATGCCCTCAAGATGTATGTTGATAGTGTGGTAACTATCCCTACAGATGTAGATCCGCTGAAGAAGTACAAAGTTGAGATGGCGAAGGCGAAGAGGATGATCCTAGATGGAGTCAAGGATCATGTGGTATGTCACGTTGCTAGCAGAGGGACTGCCAAGGAGAAGTGAGATGCCTTGGCCACATTGTATCAGGGATCTTCCGAGCAGTGAAAGATGTACTTAGAACAGAAGTTGAGATCTGCGCAGCTGCAAAAGGGAGAACGTGTGGATCCATTCCTCACAAAGCTGAAGGAGACCCATGATGAGTTGTCAGCTGCGGGGCATACACCTCAAGATTCAGAATTAGTGAAACTGGCCCTAAATTCTACCTCGGACGAATGGCAAGTCTTTGTCCAAAGTATCCTAGGCAGAGCAACATTGCCTAATTGGGATGAGATGTGGCAGCTCTAAAACAAGAGGAGCTGAGGAGAGGCCTGGTCAAGGTCAAACTTGACGGAAGCAGCAACAGAAGTGGGTTGAAGCCCAAGGAGGAGCAGGCTAATGCAGCCCTTGCATCAAAGGGCCAGCAAGGGCAACAAAGATACCTCCAAGGTGAAGTGTATTAGATGTGGCGAGATGGGCCACTATGCATCCCAGTGTCCTTTGAAGAAAAAGGGAAAGGATGAGAAGCACGATCCTAAGGTTGCAGCCGCAAAGATCGAACAGGAGGAGTTCGCCATGACAACCGAGATGCCTCCAGGAGGGAGGCAGGTTGATTTGGAGTTGTAGTTCGAAAGAGCTACAGATGGGCAGGATCCTTGAGGAGTCCACCTCTTGGATCAATAACTTGCTACGGGAGCCTAGTTTTGCAGTACCAAGATGGACTAGTGTCAGATGGTGTTGAGGAGTGTCAGGGAGACAGTGGCAATGGCTAGGAGCGCCAAAGACTGAACAACGCAGAGCAGAGTTGGCAGTAGCGCAGATGGCACAAAGTAGAGGTCAGCAGCAGTGCAGTAAATTCAAAGAGTCAACGCAAAGTCTAGCAGCAGTCAGTTCTAGCATTCACGTGGTATCATACTGAACACAGTTAGTTCAGTACTTTTGGATGTTTTTCAATTGCTTCTCTCAGCAACTGGGTTGCAGACGAATGCAGTATTAGCAGTGGCAGTGCTAGCAGCAGCACAAATGCAACACTTGAGAGGGAGTTGTAATACGGATGTAGTGTTGACAGTGGCAGAGTCAGCAGCAATACAGTTGCAGCAGCAGCGCAATAGTTGATGCACAACATGTTAGACATCAGCAGCGCAGAGGACGATGCTTCAAAGTCAGGGCAGTATGTAGCAGCGTATATTGTTAGAGCACATTCCTCGCTAAGAGGAAGTGTTGATTTGGGGTAGCATCGGATGTGCTCTAGGCCTCAAATTTTGCAGGGAGGCTTGGGCACATGTATTCCAAAGAACCCAGAAAGCGTTTTGGGAAATTCCACCCATAAGTGATTTTATTAAAATAATTAATATTTTTAATGGGGTTCTTAAGTCTAAACTTAGGAAAATTAAAATACTAATGGGTATTAATCTATTCATGGGTGAAACTTCTAGAAAAAGACACAGATCAAGCCAAAACGATATGAGCCTTTAATTAAGATTTAATCTATGTCGTTGGTTGTCCAACAGAAAGATATAAGAAGGGGCTTGAGTGTCATTTGGAAGACACACCAAGAGAGATCAAGAAATCGATTTTCTGAAGTGAGAAGTTCTGAGGAGGAAAAATCGATTGAGGAGATTTCTTGCAGCAGAGGGGCAGTGAGAATCCGGAAGAAGGAAGTTTCGAAGAGTATGAGGCAGAGAGAGGATAGAAAGACGTATAGAGAGGGGCAGATGCTGGCCCACGCAGTGCTGACGCATTGGCAGCGCAGGCCATAGAGGGAAGTCGAGTTACCTGCTGAGGGAAGCCAAGTTTCAGTTGTCGGGAACCGGGGTGTGAGTCCAGGAGGCAGAAGATAGATTTTCTTAGCCAACAGAGGATCCAAAAAAGGGGCAAAATAATACCCAGCAGGGGTGACACAAAACCTGTCGGTAGTGATGCAATTTTGTGCAGAGAACACATAGAGGGTGACACAGAGCATCCAATTCAGCAGGATCATTCATTGATTCTCCCAATGACAGGGTAAGATCATTTCACCGATCTTTTGTCCAGTATTCTCTCTGTATTGGATTGCTAGTTGAGCATCCTAGAATTGTACTCAGATTTTCTCCTGCATAATAATAAAACCCTCTGAGCTGCTACACTGAGTTTCCCGCATTGGGTTTTTCCGAGGACATTTGTCCAAATATAACGATGTCTTATGTGTTTGTATTTCCTTGCTTAGTTTCTATGTTTCAAAATCATATTTAATTTGGTGTAGGCCGCTTCAGTAATTTACTTCAATGTTTCAAGAAGAAATCTGAAATAAGTTTATAATGTAATTTACAATCTAGGTGAAGTAGATTCAGTTGGTTGCATAGGATTCCATAGATCGTTAGATCTAGGAATTTTCTCACACAATCTTCTAGGTGGTGAAGATGATCAAAAGAAAGATTGATGTGATAAGCATATGAACAGTGATGGTGACTTTGATAAGAAGGATGGAAGCCACGAAAGATTCTCCGATGTCGAAAAGAAGAAGCTAATAGAAAAGATCTCCCTTGGTTTAAGAGGGAGCCTGGACAAAGAAAATCTCCCTGATTGAGAGGGAGAGCATAGTTTTGATTGAAGAATGAAGTTTGAAGAATATGTTGTTGTATATAAAGTTGAAAAGGAAAGATTTGGTTGATAGGGCTACCGTGTTGAGGAGCAATATCAGGGAAACCTGAAGGCTTGTGTTTATTTATGAATATGTGAAAGTATATTATTGATAGGGGTTGTGTTTTTAATCTCTTGAACGTTTTGATAGCATGTTGGTTACGGATCAGTTTGATTGGGAGAGATTTGTTGTCCTTGATCTACGGATCAGTTTGATTGGGAGAGATTTGTTGTCCTTGATCTGCTAGATCAAGGAGAGGCTTTGTGAGTGAAACATTGCCTGGGAGGAAATCTGGCTAACACTTTGGGTTGATGTCTAGGTCCCGAAGTTGGAAAGGTGATGTTGATGTAGAGCTCTATTTTTGGATACACACCTGGATCCTTAGGTTGATGGTTAGCAAGTAAGCCTGATGGTACCTCTAGAGGCTGAAAGCTTGAGTCCATCTTAGTCCCACTTGGATAGATTACCCTGGTCAGGAACCTAGTCCATGGCATTGCGGTACCTAAAGTTCTACATGGTTCATATAGTTGAGATCTTCCTTGCACTTGTATATAATGAATACCTCCCTAGTTAAGAAAGAGTGTTAAAAATTGTAACTAGGTTTGGTCTTCATTAAATGTATTTGAGTCATCATGTAATGTACTTATCAAAAGAATAAAAAAAAGAATTATTATTATTATTATTATGACTTATTAAAGCATGGGTTTCATGCTTGGGTCACCATGTTTTAGGTCAAAGCCCTGATTGAAGACTTCCAAGATTTAATCTGAGTTAATAGAGTCATTGTACTTTTAAAGAGACCCTTCTTGGGCTTTTGAATCATGTAAAATGGTTAAGTATTGAGTCAAATATGAATTATGTAGCCTCCACACCAAGTCGGTCTTAAAATGATCAAGTTGGCCTCAAGAAGGCTATTTGACCTCACCAAAGGACTATAAATAGAGCGGTTCGAATTCCATTTGAAGTATTCACCAACAAGCAAGTTCAATATCTCTTGTAGCTGGAAGAAGTACGAAATTGAAGAAGGAAGGGAAGGAAGTGCGAGTTTGGTCAAGGAGAAGAAGAAAGGGAAAATCGAAATTTTGGTGCTTCTATCTCTCTCTCTTGTGCCCTGGCTCTCTCTCTTGTGCCCTGGTTTGGAAGATCGAAGTTCTCCTGTTGATGTCGTAGCCAATTGTCGTATGATGTTGCTATGAGTATAGGTCGAAGTTGCTATTGGTGGGAGTTACTGCCTCAAGAAGTTATATTGGGTCTAGATCATTGTTTTAAAAAACGGTCGAGTCAGACCGAGCCAATACCTAGTCGAGTCGACTCGGTGGACGAAACGGAACGGCTGGCCGAGTTATTACCAAGCCAGTCATTGACTCGGTCGACTCAATAACAACTCGGCCAACCTAATAATGACTCGGCCAGCTCGGTAACAACTCGGCCGACTAGGCTCTTTGACAAAAACCCTGAAGCACATTTGTCAAAAGTTGTTCTGCCTCCTACATATCAACGGTTGGGTTGTTGTTTATTGCATATTTATAGCCCTAAAGTAATCTATTACTGTGAGAAAGTTTTGAAAATTACAAGGCTAAAGTATGGTTATCCTAGGGGCATGAATTCGAAAACTGAAACAATGCATTGAGTCATACAATGTTTTTAAAAAGGCAAACGTTCGGGCAATGGACTAATAAATACATATTTACCTTTGATTGTTCTGGAGCTTGACCAAAATTAAATCAAGGGTTTTGAGACTTCATTAGGGGTAGAGAATTGGTATTATTGTTGTTGTAGTCTAGTGATTGTCCTTAGGCTGAGGCAGAAAAGAATCTTGGCATTGGTGGCTAAGTATGAACTTTATATTGGACAGTGCACTAGGTGCCATTTTGATATAATGGATATATTCATGAGCCTACTTTGATCATATGTTGTCTTCTCTCTATATTTTACAGCTTTGTGTTTGGAAACATGAATGAAAATCTTTAAAACTCTGTTTTTATTAAAAAAAAAAAATTAATGTTTTTTTTACAATGACCGAGTCATTGAAATCAAACCGACCATGTCGATACCAAGTTGGAGTCGGAGTCGGAGTCGACCCTCAGCCGTTTCCGAGTGGGAATCAGAGTTTTAAAACATTGGTCTAGATTGAAGTTTCTAAGAGAAGATCGAAGTCTCGAAGTCAAGATGGAAGTTGTCGGGTCGAAGAAAGAGCTGCCACTACTTTTGTTGCTACCAAATCAAGTAGGATCATCTTCAAGAATAGAGGAGGGCTGACTTGTTGTGTAGGAAAGTTTGTGTCAAGGTCTAGAGTCTTGGAATATCTCCGGAAAACTATTGAAGAAAGAATTATTGACTGTGGTTTCCCCTAGAGAGGGGTTTTGCCCTAGCTGTGAGCCTACATCTGGTGTCCATTGTTTTATGTGCTATTCTTTTAGTAATTGCTTGATGAACTAAAAGAAAGCTAATAAGAAGTCAAGAACATCCCAAGTAATTATCAAGAATAAAAACATATTTCTGCCTTTCTGATTTTCTGACACTATACACCCTCACTCAACCTCACAGCCCAGTCATCTTGTGCACTATACAAATTCATACAACAAAATACGGCCTGAGTACAGCCCTTTTCGCGCCCTGAAGACGACCTGGCTAAAGTATGATGGATGCTGCTAGGAAAGATCTGAGGTTTGTGTGCGTCCCTCTCTCCCTTAAGTTGCTTTGATATGAAGCCCTAGTTCATTGAAACCTTAGCCTAAAGCGTTCTCTTCTTGCTGCCTTTTTCCACCAAGTCTCTACTGTGTGAATGAACCAAGTGAGTGTTAATTTTTCAAGTGCAATACACAAACACTAATTTATGAAAGCTGATAATTACTTCTAATGATGTAGATATTCTTTTAGGACTTCCAGTTTTATCATTAAGCAATTACACGTAAAAAAATCAACCATAAATGCACAAGGACAATAGAGATCACAATGCACAAAGATAACACAAGATTTACACTGGGAAAACCCACTTGGGGGAAAACCCATCAACCTTTTCCTTGGAGAAATTCTTCAGTTCAACAAGAGACACACCTAATTTTGCCAGAGAAATATGATGGTCAAACTAACCAACAATGTTATGGTCAAACCTGGTTAAACTGCCCTCTTGTCAAATCAATCGTCTGCCCAACAAAATCAGACCTGTCTAATCTACCTAGGCCGAAATTAGTCCTTCCAGAATCTGTCCAAAAACTCGGCCCTGCTATCCAGAAAATTCGGACATGTTGCCCAGAATATGTTGCCTAGAAGTTCGGCCTCTAGCCAGAATATGTCCAGAAACTCACACGTGCAAAACTGCAGGAGAGAGAACCACACATGTGAAGTCAAGGAGAGATAGAAAAGATACTTGAGATGTCTTCATCCTTCTTCTTCTTTTCCTTTGCTTGGATGCTCAGAAGATGTCTTGTCTTGAGTAAGATTGACTTGTTCTTGAAGGAGGAGGTCAAGTGGATTATATATAGAGTTCTGACTAACTTGAATGGGTGTCTCTTCACTAGGGCCGACATGACAAGTTTGGAGCCAAAAATTCAATATTTAAAATTTTCTCTTTTGAAACCAACATGAAGAACATATCTTATATTAATCATTTCAAGGACTAAAATAAAATGACATGAAGAACATGTCTTACATTTTCATTATATATTTCAAGGGCTAAAATATTAATTATTTGTTAATTTGGGGTAGCATCGGATGTGCTCTAGCCACGAAAATTGGTGGAAAGGCTAAAGCACATGAGATCTCCAAGACCCAAAAAGGGTTTGGGCAGAATCTAACCAATTTGGGAGATATTAAAATAATTAATATTTTATTGGAGTTCCTAAGTCTAAACTTAGGAAAAAGAAAATATTAATGGGTATTAATATAAAACTGGGTTAGAATGGTCCAAAAGTCATGGATCAAGCCAAATTTAATCTTAGACGTTGATTAGAGATTTAATCTCGGCCATTGATGGACCAACGAGAAAAGTATAAGAGGAGGCTTGAGGGTCAGTTGGAGAACACATCGAGAGAGATCAAGAACTCGATTTTCTAGGGCAGGGTTTGCTGAGGAAATTGGGTGAAGTGATATGAGTTGCAGCTAAGGGGCAGTGACTACATAATAGAGAGGCAGAGTTAGTACCGGGAGGATCAGTGCAGAAGCCGAGAGAGGTTGACGCAAAACCAGCTAGAGGCAGCGAAAGGCTAATGCTGGGCCAGAGAGGCTGACGCTGGCCCTAGAGGCAGCGCTGGGAGATTTTCATGAGACATTTTGGAGGTAGAGAGCTGGATAGGGTGACGCAGAGCAGCAGAAAGATGTATTGTTGCTGTGGGAACATTCATCTAGTAATTTAGCCAGAATATGTCTCCGACTGAGAGGTACTACTGCCGAGGGCATTCTCTGTTGGGTGAGTCATTTTTAGCACCCAGATTGTATTATGAAATTGCATAATAATAAAACCCTCTGAATCGCTGCACCGGTTTTCCCGCATTGGGTTTTTCCGGGGACATTAGTCCAAAAACAACAGTGTCACTTGTGTGCTTGTTTCTTTCAGTTGATGATCTGTATGTGTTTATATTGTACTTGTATTTATTTTCAGTATTTACATGGTAAATAACTTGTTAAGTAACTGAACAAATAGGAAGAATTCCTAATGGTTAGACTTAGAAATTCCAACATGGTATTGGAGCGTGGTTGCAGATCACAAGATAACTGAAGGCATCAGCCGAGCAGAGCAGCAGCAGCAGAAACAATTGTCCCGAGTGACAGAAGTTGTTCCTAGCAAAAAGCAGCAAGGAAGGGGTGATGCAGAGAGCTTGTGTCATCAATTCAAGCCCGGAGGAGGATCAGCGCTGAGGCAGAGAGGAGCAAACCTGACCTACGCAGTGCCCGGTCATATTTCTCAATTAGGAAGGATCGATGTTGTGGCCAGGAGGTGCAGATTGTGTCGGTGCCAGGATTGCACAGAGCCTAGAGGCTCTAACCTTCAGATTGTTGGGCACAGGAGGCTGTGGGTAAGTTGCGGAGCGAAGCTAGTGGGGTATTGTGGTCAGAACAGTACCTAACAGGGTAAGACCAAGGAGTTGTTGCCAAGGATTTCTGACCAAGAAATCCGGATCAGTGATGCAGTGGCACAAACAATCAAAGTGGGGCATCTCAACATTGGGAGAGGGGCTTCCATAAGGGAAATCAAGGCTCAGAGGGAGTCAAACCGAGAACTTCCAGATAGGAAGTTGAGAGACTCAGCAGGAGTCGATTAAAGGACTTCCAAGAGGGAAGTAGAGAGACTCGAAAGAGTCGAAAGAGAAGCAGCGAAATGGTAATGAATGGGCTAAGAGATCAGGACAGACTGGATGAAGCTTCGAACTTCGTAGTCTGGAAGGCCAAAATCTTGTCCATTCTAGACAAGTATCGCATCAAACACTATGCCTTGAAAACGATAGCGATCCCAGTTGACCCGGCCGAAGATGAGAAGTATAAGGAGGCAATGGCCATGGCTAAGTGCATCATTCTTGACAGGGTCAAGGATCATGTGGTACCACATAATGCCAAGAAGGGCACAGCAAATGAGATGTGGGATGCCTTGAAGAAGTTGTATCAGCATACTTTCGAGTAGAGGAAGATGATTCTAGGAGGGGAGAGAAAATAGATATCTTCCTCGAGAGTTTGACAGAGATCCAAGACTAATTGACTTCCATAGGGGCCACGCCCGATGAGGAGATGTTGGTGAGGACTGCATTGAACGCAGTCTCAGAGGATTGGGAGGTATTTGTCCAGAGCTTACTGGGCAGGGCAAGCCTTTAGGATTGGGAGGAATTGTGGGCGGCTCTTCGTCAAGAAGAGATCAGGCAGCTGACCAAGGCGAGAAGCAACGGCAAGGGGGTCAGAATCAAACAGAAGGAAGAGGAGGATGTTGCCCTAGCATCTACGGGGAAGCAGGAGAAACGAAAGAAGAAGGACCTCTCCAAGGTCAAATGCTTCCACTGTGGGGAACTGGGTCACTATGCGAACCAGTGTCCGAGGAAGAAGAGCAAGGGAGAGGCTTCTGAGACCAAGGCAGCGTTAGCGAGGGCAGAAAAAGAAGTGGAGACAGATGATGATTGTGCTCATGCACCACTTGAGAAGAAGTGGGGAGACATCGAGCTGTAGTTAGACAGACTACAGGCGATGAGGGGCAGGATCCTTGAGGTACCCAACCTCTTGGATTACACCTTGCTACGGGAGCCCCGAAGAGGAGTAGCAGGACTGGAAAATGTCGGTCGAGATGGATGCGGATGGAGCGACAGAGGATGCTACAGTGCAGGAGTCCTGGGACAGCGTGAGGCAACAGTGCGAGATGCATGGAGTTGTTGCAGCAGCGCAGAGGTCAGTAGAGGGAGCACTTGTCAGCGAGAGAGGGAGCTCCAGCATCAGGAGTGTTTCTAGCCTGACATAGATGTCAGAATTCGGAGGAGCGGTTACTTACTTCTCAGTAAATGAGTTGCAGTGCAGCGATTAGCAATGGCAGTGCCATGGGCAGCACAATGTAGCATGATGAGGGGATGCAGTGCAGAGGCAACAGTGGCAGTGGCAGGGCCATGGGCCGCAGTACAGGATGTAGTAGTGCAAAGGATGTTGGGTGGGCAGGCCTAGCATCGGCACAGGGACCAATGTTGGATGATCAGGGTGATACTCAATGAGGAGTATTACTAGAGCACATTCCTCGCTAAGAGGGAGTGTTGATTTGGGGTAGCATCGGATGTACTCTAGCCACGAAAATCAGTCAAGAGGCTAAAGCACATGAGATCTCTAAGACCCATAAAGGGTTTGGGCAAAATCTAACCAGTTTGGGAGATATTAAAATAATTAATATTTTTAATGGAGTTCCTAAGTCTAAACTTAGGAAAAATAAAATATTAATTGGTACTAATATAAAACAGGGTAAGAATGGTCCAAAAGTCATGGATCAAGCCAAATATAATCTTAGCTGTTGATTAGAGATTTAATCTCGATCGTTGATGGACCAACGAGAAAAGCATAAAAGGAGGCTTGAGGGTTAATTGGAGAACACACTGAGAGAGATCAAAAACTCGATTTTCTGGGGCAGGGTTTGCTGAGGAAATTGAGTGAAGTGATCTGAGTTGTAGTTGAGGGGCAATGATTACATAGCAGAGAGGCAGAGTTAGTACAGGGAGGATCAGCGCAGAAGCGGGGAGAGGTTGATGCAGAGGCAACTAGAGGCCACAAAAAGGCAACCAGAGGCCACGCAAAAGCAGCCAAGAGCTTCGCAGAGCCAAAGAGGGCCAGCATGTGAGACGCAGAGGCTCCATAGGCTAACGCAAAGCCCCGAGAGGCTGACGCTGGGCCAGATTGGCTAACATTGCGCCAAAGAGGCTACCGCGGGCCCTAGAGGCAACGCTGGGAGATTTTCGTGGGACATATTGGAGCTGGAGAGCTGGATGGGGTGACGTTATCCCTAGCAGGGTGACGCAGAGCAGCAGAAGGCTGTATTGTTGTTATGGGATCGTTCATTCGATGAATTAGCCGAAATATCTGTCTCTGACAAAGAGGTACTACTGCCGAGGGCATTTTCTGTTGGGTGAGACATTTCTGGCACCTAGGTTGTATTCTGAAACTGCATAACAATAAAACCCTCCAGATCGCTGCACCGGTTTTCCCGCATTGGGTTTTCCCGAGGACATTAGTCCAAAAACAACAATCACTTGTGTGCTTGTTTCTTTCAATTGATGATCTGTATGTGTTGATATTGTACTAGTATTTATTTTAATTATTTACATGGTAAATAACTTGTTAAGTAACTAAACAAGTAGGAAGAAATAAATCAAATAGTACAGGAAGAATTCCTAACGGTTAAACTTAGAAATTCCAACATTATCAAGACCAACCATAGCTACAAAATTCAACGCTTCCTCTTAGCTAGGGAGATATTCTCTTATTGACATATTTCTCTAAGAAAAGGTTCATCATTTATCATCAACATCAACGTCATTTGATTATCATAATCCTAGTCAACATCTTTGACCTATGGTAAAAAAAAAATCTACAACATCAACTAGGTAACATAATTCTAGTCAACATCTCTAACCTATGATACATCGTTAGCATCATCTAGTCACCGTGATTCTGATTGGCAACTCTAAACCATGGTATATTGACTAGTCCCGATTCACCATCATCCTAGTCAATCTCTTTGACTCGTGGTGAAACCCTAGGGACACGCTCAATCCATTTGAGTATTCTAGTCCCAAATCTAAAGGCCTCATTCTAGGCCATGCTGAATGTGCACACTCAACCTATCTTGGGGAGTACACTAAGCCTGATGCTAAAAGGAAACTACTCAACTCTATGGTTGACTAATTCTATGCCTCTAGGACCATTCTTCCTAATCCTGGTCAATATACAGAACACAGGAAGAATTCTTGTCCTATGTCAAACCATTCTCCCTAATCCTAGTAGACATACTTGACTCAGAGAATGATTGTCCATGAATGAGCTGGCTATGTTGATGTGTCAATCCACTACTTGTGGAAAGCATCCTGCATCAGCATCATGCTCAACAAGTCGTCACTTGGAGCAATTCACGAATTATCCAAGTCGTCACTTGGAACCTAGTCAACACCTATGACCTATGGTGAAACCCTAGGCTATTACCATTCTTGCATGCTAATTGAATGGTAATTCTCCTGCCCAATGCTAGAGGCACTCACTCACCCACCTAGGGAGCAATCTGGGCCTTGATGCTCTTTGGGCCATTCTCCCTATCCACATTTTGTGGACCCTCGTCGATACTTTGACCTATCTATATTTTGACCTAGGTAGAATGTTTGCCCCTTGATGCAACAACATCACCATTCCCTCTAACCAAGGAAAATATTCTCAACCACTCTGCCTTGTCTCTAAAGTGTACAAACTTCTCAAGCTTGTTCCTGAAGAATACAAACTTCGCCCTGGGCAGAGGCTTTGTGAGCCTCACTACTCCCTTCTATACCATGTCTTGGTATGTGCTTTGACCTATCATCATGATCATCTCTTGCACTTGGTTAAACAATCCAGCAAGCAGTTACTAAAGCCACATTGCTTCATAATTTGCCAAACTAGCTACAATATACTTAGCTCCTATAGTCCTAAGTGTGACAAATGTTTGCTTCCTACCCAAGCAAAATCCAAAATGAATTATCATCATGATGTCGTCTTCTTGTCTTCAGCATTCTCTGCCCAATCTGAATTTGTATATCACTGGAACCATCACCACAACTGCTTGACTTGTACTTTCTGATTTATTTCTACCTACTTGTTTTGATTAATTAACAAGTTATTTACCATGTAAATACTGAAAATAAATACAAGTACATGCTCAACACATTACAGATCATCAACTGAAGGAAATAAAACAAGCACACAAGTGACACCATTGTTTTTGGACCAATGTCCCTAGAAAAACCCAATGCGGGAAAATCAGTGCAACTATCTAAGGGTTTTATTACCCAACAGAGAATAATCTTGGCAGTAGTACCTCTCTACTCGGAAGCAGATATTCCAGCTAAAACCCCAAATAAACACTCTGACAGCTCCCAGCTCCAATTTGCCCCATGAAAACCCCAGCGTTTGGCTCTATGGACTGCGTCAGGCCTTCCTAGCCCTGTGTAAGCCCAGTGTCAACCCAATAACCCCTGTGTCAACCTCTAGAGCCTCTGCGTCACCCACGCTGGCTCTCTGAGGCACTGCGTAGCTCTTGGCTGCCTCTGCGTGGGCCCTAGCTGGCTCTATGTGGCCTCTAGCTGGCTTTGCATCCCTCTCTCTCGACTTATGCGCTGATTCTCCCGGTAACCTCTCTGCCTCTCTGCTTTTGTATTCACTGCCCCTCGCTGCTGATCATTGATTCTATCTCTCTTAGCAAACCCTGCTCTAGAGAATAGAATGACTAATCACTCTGGTGTATCCTCCAAGTGACCCTCAAGCCTCCTTATATACTTTTCTCGTTGACAATCAACGGCCGAGATTAAGTCCCTAATCAACGGCTAAGATTAACTCTAGCTTGATCCATGACTTTTGGACCCTTCTAACACAGTTTTATATTAATACACATTAATATTTTATTTTTCCTAAGTTTAGACTTAGGGACTCCATTAAAATATTAATTATTTTATATCTCCCAAACTGTTTAGAATCTGCCCAAACCATTTATGGGTATTGGAGATCTCATATGCTTTAGCCTCTCCACCAATTTTCGTGGCTAGAGCACATCCGATGCTAGCCCAAATCAACACTCCCTCTTAGCGAAGACTGTGCTCTAGTAATACTCCTCACTGAGCATCACCCTCATCATCCGACATCGGTCCCTATGCTGATGCTAGGCCTGCTGCCCAACATCCGTTGCACTTTTCCATCATGTACTGCTACTCATGGCCCTGCCACTGCCACTGCTGCATCTGTACGGCAGCTCCCTTTGCATCCATGCTATTGTCTATGGCCCTGCCACTGCTGCATCTGCACTGCAACACCTCTCATCAAGCTGCATCGTGCTGCCCATAGCACTGCCACTGCTAACTGTTGCATTGCAACTCAGTTACTAAGAAGTAAGTAACTAATCTCCCAACTCTGACATCTCCATTAGGCTAGAAAAACTCCCGACGCTGAAGCTCCCTCTATCACTGACAAGTGCTCCCTCTCTGGCCTCTGTGCTACTGCAATAACTCTGTGCATCTCGCACCGTTGCACACCTTTCTGTGCCATTCTGCACTAGTGTAACACTCTCCTGCCTCTCGCACTGTTGCAGCCTGCTAGCCTTGTGATGTCCTCGGAATCCTGCATTGTAGCTCCCTCTGTCGCTCCATCCGCATCTGTCTCTACCGACATCCACTAGTCATGCTACTCCTCTTCGGGGCTCCCATAGCATGGTATAATCCAAGAGGTTGGGTACCTCAAGAATCCTGCCCCTCATCGCCTGTAGTCCGTTTGACTACAGCTCGATGTCTCCCCACTTCCGCTCAAGTGGCATGTGAGCACTCATGGCACAATCATCATCTGTCTCCAATTCGTTCTCCGCCCTTGCTGGAGCAGCCTTGGTCTCAGAAGCCTCTCCCTTGCTTTTCTTCCTCGGACACTGGCTCGCATAGTGGCCCAATTTCCCACAGTTGAAGCATTTGACCTTGGAGAGGTCCTTCTTCTTTTGTTTCTCCTACTTTCCCTTAGATGCTAGGGCAACATCCTCCTCTTCCTCCTTGATTCTAATCCCCTTGCCGTTGATTCCCACCTTGCTTAGCCTTCTGATCTCTTCTTGCCGAAGAGTTGCCCACATTTCCTCCCAATCTAGAAGGGTCGCCCTGCCCAGTATGCTCTGGACAAACACCTCCCAGTCTTCTGAGACTGCATTCAGGGCTGTTCTCACCATCAATTCTTGATCCGGCGTGGCCCCTATGGGAGTGAGTTGATCCCGGATCTCCTTCAATCGACCAAGGAAGGGGTCGATTTGTTCTCCCTTCTGCATCTGGTATGGCCGCAGCTGATTTTCTAGTAGCATCTTCCTCTGCACGGAAGTATGCTGATACAACTTCTTTAGGGCCTCCCACATCTCATTTGTTGTATTCTTCTCGGCAATGAGTGGTACTACATGGTCCTTGACCCCGTCAAGGATGATGCTCTTGGCCCTCGCCATTGCATCCTCGTACTTATCGTTATCAGTTGGGTCAACTAGGACCGCTATTGTCCTCAAGGCGAATTGCTTGAGACGGTTCCTGTCTAGAGCGGATAAGATTCTAGCCTTCCAGACTACGAAGTTTGAGGCTCTGTCTAGTCTGTCCTGGGCTCATACCGCATTCACTGCCATCTCGCTGCTCCTCTACTTCTCTTCTGGAAGTTCTCGACGTGACTCCCTCTAAGCCTCGATTTCCCTCTTAGAAACCCCTCTGCCAATGTCGAGATGCCCCTACTCCGATCCTTAGTGCAATTGCACTACTGATCCAGATTTCTTGGCCAAAAATCCTCGGCAACACCTCCCTCCTCCTTGGTCTTGCCCTGTTAAGTACTATTCTGACTACAGTACCACGCCAACTTCACTCTGCAACTTACCCACAGCCTCCTAAGCCCCAGCAAACTGAAGGTTAGAGCTTCTAGGCTCTGCGCAATCCTGGCACCAGCAAAATTCGCACCTCCTGGCCACAGGCATCAATCCTTCCTGACTGAGATTGCGTAAGTCGAATCTGCTTCCCTCTGCCACTGCGCTAATCCTCTTCCCGGATCAAACTTGATGATGCAGGCACTGCGTCACCCCTTGCTGCTTCTCTGCTAGGAACACCTTCTGTCACTCGGGAGAGTTGTTTTATGTTGTTGCTGCTCTGCTCCGCTGATGTCCTCAGTTCTCCTGTGATCTGCAACCACGCTATGGTACCATGTTGGAATTTCTAAGTCTAACTGTTAGAAACCCTTCATGTACTTTTTGATTTATTTCTACCTACTTGTTCTGATTAATTAACAAGTTATTTACCATGTAAATACTGAAAATAAATACAAGTACATGCTCAACACATTACAGATCATCAACTAAAGGAAATAAAACAAGCACACAAGTGACACTGTTGTTTTTGGACCAATGTCCCCAGAAAAACCCAATGCGGGAAAACTAGTGCAGTTACCTGAGGGTTTTATTATTATGCAGTTTCTGAATACAATCTAGGTACCAAAACCGACTCACCCAACAGAGAATAATCTCGGTAGTAGTACCTCTCTACTTGGAAGCAGATATTCCTACTGAAACCCCGGATAAACACTCTGACAGCTCCCAGCTCCAATCTGCCCCACGAAAACCCCATCGTCTGCCTCTAGGGACTGTGTCAGCCCTTCCGGGCCCTGCGTTAGCCCAATAACCCCTGCGTCAGTCTCTAGAGGCACCGCGTCAGCGTCTGGAGCCTCTGCGTCATTGACGTTGGCTCTCTGAGGCACTGCGCAGCTCCTGGCTGTCTTTGCGTGGGCCCTAGCTAGCTCTGCGTGGCCTCCAGCTGGCTCTGCATCCCTCTCTCCCAGCTTCTGCATTGATTCTCCCCGTACCCTCTCTGACTCTCTGCTTTTGTATCCACTGCCCCTTGCTGCTAATCACTGATTCTATCTCTCTTAGCAAAACCCGCTCTAGAGAATGGAATGACTGATCACTCTGGTGTATCCTCCAAGTGACCCTCAAGCCTCCTTATATACTTTTCTTAATGACAAATCAACGGCCAAGATTAAGTCCCTAATCAATGGCTAAGATTAACTCTGGTTTGATCCATGACTTTTGGACCCTTTTAACATAGTTTTATATTAATACACATTAATATTTTATTTTTCCTAAGTTTAGACTTAGGGACTCCATTAAAAATATTAATTATTTTAATATCTCCCAAACTGTTTAGAATCTGCCCAAACCATTTCTAGGTATTGGAGATCTCATGTGCTTTAGCCTCTCCACCAATTTTCGTGGCTAGAGCACATCCGATGCTATCCCAAATCAACACAAACTTGTTGGCATGTCTACTCCCTCTCAACTAGGAGCTTTTCCAACCATCATACATGGTTCTAGATGTTAGTACAACTTCTCCCTTTGGAACACAAATCACTCTAGGAGAATCCTCTTGTCACAAGCTTTACTTCGTTCTTCCCAATGCTTTCATTCGCTGCCAAAGCCTCGGCAGCCATTACAATGTACCTGTAACCCTCACTAAGAGGTCATGGAAGAAATTATTATAACCTAACAAAAAGGAAACAAAAACAAGAGGCTAACAAATAATAATCAAGGAAGAGAGATATAAAGTACTTATCTTTTGAGGACTGTAGGGAATTGTCAACTCCCTTTTGATCCTTGTCTTCTCGCAAGAATGACCATTTGCAATTTCATCATCCTCATCTTATCATCAGCATGTTGCTTTCCTTCTCACATTTTGCTTTCCCTTCATTATCTGAAAGTTTAGTGACCTTGCCCTTCACAATATCCAAGACATCAATCTTTGTAAGAATGAAGTAAATCCTTGTCTTCCAAGCCCTAAAATTTGTTGATCCATCCAACTTGTTCTCTGACTTCGTAGAAGAACTCATGATTATAGATAAGCAATTAAATTGTAGATCTCAATGCTCTTTCCTTTGCCAAAGCTCTTCAAGAGTGATCGCAATGTCCTTTCCTTCACCAAAGCTCTGATACCATGTTGGATTTTCTAGTGCAATAAATACAAGCACCAATTTCTGAAAACTAATAATTACTTCTAATGATGTATATATTCTTTTAGCACTTCCAATTTTAACATTAAACAATTGCACTTTAGAAATTCAACCATAAATGCACAAGGACAATAGAGACAAAATGCACAAAGATAACACAAGATTTACCCTAGGAAAACCCACTTGGGGAAAAACCCAACAATCTTTTCCTTAGATAACTTCTTCAGCTCAACATGAGATACACCTAATTCTACTAGTCAAATATGATGGTCAAACTGACCATCAATTCTATGGTCAAACCTGGTCAAACTACCCTCTTGTCAAGTCAATCTTCTATCCAACAAACTCAGCCTTGTCTAATCTGCCTAGGCCTAATTCGGCCTCCCAAAATCTGCCCAGAAACTCACACATGCGAAACTGCAGGAGAGAGAACCACACGTGCAAAGCACTGTTGTTAAAAGCGCGTTTTAAACGCGCTTTTTTCAAAAACGCGCGCGTTTTTCCATATGGCGCTTAAAACGCGCTTTTTATGCGAAAAAAAAGCGTGGGAAATTTTTTTTGCCGCTTTTCTGAAGAAAAAAAGCACGCTTTTTTCGAAAAAAGCGCAATTTTTTCAGAAAAAACGCGATTTTCAGAAAAAAGCGCGGGGGTAGCGGGCAGCGCGGTTTTATAATGAAAAGATAGATTTTTCATTGCTCATTCAGACAGTCAGGCGCGCGAGGAAGAGGAGAGGAGCTAGGAGAGAGGAGCTAGAGGGTTTCTTGCCGAATCGAAGTGGTTAGACTCACTATTTCAAGAGGAGATCGCCATTTTCACCGTAGAAACGGTATGTACGTTAAATTTTTTTTGTTTTCATTGTTTCAAAACATTGTTTTTCTATGTTTTTAATTTTTTTTTGTTGAGAAACTTCATATGGGCACCA
>APFE031465607.1:16521-54350 GCA_000404065.3 Pinus taeda | reverse complement strand
TGGCAGTCTAAAAATAGACTCCGCCCATATGTCTTAAAATAGAGGTCCATCTATTTTTACCAACTTGACCAATCATCCACAAATAGCATCCTGCAACTCATAGACCATGATCCATATGTCTAAAAATAGACTTTGCGCCAAAAATAGCCTGCGGACCCACTTAGTGAAGGCGACTTCTTTTCACTAAGCTCCATCATCTTGTTGCATTTTCAACAATCAAGACACACATCTTGCTAAACCTATCCACCGCTATAGAAAAGTAGTCGTTACTCCTTTTTGACACAGGTAATTCCTTTACAAAATTGATGTAGATACTCTTCCAAGGATGAGAAGGAACAGGAAGTCGTGTGTACAACCCCAATTTTCTATTAGTGGGCTTACAAGTAGAGCGCATCACACACCCCTTTACATACTTGGCTACAATTTATTTCAGCCAAGGTAAATAACATAACTTCTACAGATGAGACATAATTTTTACAACCTCAAAATGTCCAGATAGAAGAGAAGTGTGAGCTTCTCGCAATACATCGACTCTTTCACTTGTAGGAATACATAACTTTCCAATATGGTAAAGTGACTTGCCCTATAAATAATAGTTCCCCGCCATATGGAATTGTTGAAGATTGTTGGAGAAATCCCATCGATCTGAAATGACGAACTTGTTGTAGCCTCCTTTGTGACTAGAGGTACTGCAAGGGTTGATGGTCTAGCAAGGCTAATACTGGCGTGGTGTTGATCTTCTCTTTCAAGGTGTTGAAAGACTTGTGCTACTTTCCTCCCCCCTGAAAGGCTTGCTTTGCACTGTACATGATCGCATTTAGAAGGATATCATGCTAAATTTCCCTCTTGGGAGGCAATCCACCTGGTTCTTGAAAAATCTCATCAAAGTTAGAAACAATATCAAAGAATTATTTCCTGTGAGAAGGAACATCCCATTGGAAAGCATTAGATACCTCAACATATTTTACTCTCACAACCATGAGCACATATTGCTTATTGGGGTTGAAGATTCTTTTCATCTATCTTACATTAACAAGAGTCGAATGATCTCTGACAATATATTCCACTCCATCTTTGGTGAGATGGTATTTGTTCCCATGTCTGAAGAAGACTACGTTCTTGTTGTAGCTGCAACAAACACCCTTCAAAATTTTGCGTACACTTCAATTTTGGAGCCTACTATGGATCTAGTAATTGGTCGTTCCATAGTCACTTCTTGGTCAGCTAATGCTTTAAGCTCCCTTCCCGGATCGAAAGTCAAAGTCACTTGCTCACACATGCTCATCCACCAACAAGTTCATGAGAGCATTATTTTATACAAGCTTGGACAAGCATACATGTTCCATCAAGTTTGTGCATATGCGATGTCCAATCCATGTTGACAATCAGTGTGCACTAACAACGGTAGTTTATAACATTCTAGTTGTGTTTGTACTTCCATTTCGGTGAGTTTTGCAAACTATTGCCTTGACACACCTTTATTTTTGCTATTTTCATTTTCATGTTTTTGATTGTCACTTTTGCTTGCCTTCACTCTCATTAGTGTCGTTTTCATGTTATTTTTTCTTTGCCATGTGTTACTTTTAGTGTTGTCCAAATATTGCAAGAGTCGTTCACTCTTTAGCAATTGACGTCTTTTTGCATGTTAGTTGTCGCACATTGTATGCTTGTTCTATTGGTTTCAAGTGGGTTATTTTTGTGTGAATGGGTTGGTCTAACCATGTAAACATTAGTTACACTCATTCCCAAAGTTTTAATCAGTGTCGCACAAGTGTCGTCACGGTTGTCGCAAAGTGTACCTTTAGTGTCGCACTTGTTGTCGCAAAGTTGTTGCATTGAGGGAAATATGTTGTTAACGTGTTCTGGGTGATCTATGTTATTGTGTCGTCAAAGTGTTTCAAGTGTGTGATCATAGTCAATTCATATCACTATTTACATCAGTCTCTTTGGTCCCACACTTGGCCATTTTTCATAAATTCCCCAGCAACCTAGCCTCATTCGGCCTTCCTCAACTGCACATTACGTAGTTCCAACCCTCAAGTTGCATCCTTGTCCCTTGACACTACGCAATGTGCAGTTCTTGTTTCCTAGGATTGTTGCACTACGTAGTTCCAGTTCTCAAGCCCAACCTTGCCTCACAGAATTGCGCAATTCATCTTCCCATCCTGGCCTCAACTGTGCACTGTGCAATCTCTAGCCTCAAGCTCATCCCTTGAGCTCTTGAGTTGTGCAATAGCACAACCTCCTCTGCTTCCTAGAACTGCACAGTTCTCCCAAGTAATGCAAAACCCCACAGCCAAGCTCATTAAGTCCAAAAACTGCATAGTTTGTTTCCCAGTCTTGCCTAAACTATGCATTGTGCAGTCTCGGGGCTCAATCTTCACCACTGACTCCCTGAGTTGTGCAATTGTGCAATCAACTGGGCTCATATATCCTCCAGAATCGCACAATAGGTTGATCTAATGCCCATCCCATCAGCTTGTCACATTGAGCTCCCAAATTGTGCATATTTTTTCCTCAGTCTAGCCTGAACTACGCATTGCGCAGTCTCAAGGATCAAGCTTCACCCCTGACTGCCTGAGTTGTGCAATTGCACAGTTACTGAGCCTCTTTCCCATCCTGTCATTCGGTTCTGGCTCAATCAATGGATCAATATGCACCATCTTAGACTAGGAGTTTAATGGACTGATGTCATCTTATCATGAGTGGATTGCAGGTATATGTACTCTATCATGTTATGGCAAGATGATGAAGAAGGAGACAAAGAAGGAGGACATGCTAGAAGACACATATGGAGCTAAAGAGATAAGATGATCATTAGGTGAGAAGATGAAGGAACACCAAACTCTAACAGAAGATCAAGATCAAGATCACAAGGAAGACTCCTCATCTTCAAGTCATAAGGAGGAGGAAGAAGAAGAACATGTACCATATTTTCAAGAAGACATAAAGAAAGAAGCAGCAAGAAGGACAACTTGGCACTATCACATCATCATGTAGTTCATGTCACAATTTTCATGTCATGTCTTGTCACAAGTCATCATATGCCACATCACTATTATCGATTATGTAATTACCTATTCAAAATGTATTGCTAAGTGGAAGTCCAAATGACACATTCAGAATATGAAGAGCCATGTAAGGTCGAAAAGTCCTAGGAAGTCAAACAGTCATGAGGGTAGTCAAAGAGTCACAAGGAAGGTGAAGCATCACCTCTTGGTTATATAGACGCCCTCGTTGTATGAGCAAGCAAATTTTCACCTTGGCTCCTCCTGCAAGGCATTAGAGAGACAAACTAGTTCATTTGAGGAGCAAGGAGTGGCTCCAACGCTTCACTATTGAAGCTAGTGATGTTCATTGTATACACGTGTCTTGGAACTTTTACTTAATAACATAAGTATTCATAGTCGACACGTTCTTCATGCATGGATTATGAATATTTGTAAGACTACATGAGGATGTTTGTATTTTATGTTTGCTTTCATCTGTGCTAAAGTAGTTGAACTATTTTGGTTATTTTAGTAATTATCTTATCGAAAATGTGTTGTAATGGTTGTTATTGTTGTCCCATCCTTGTGGACTATTCCACAAGATGCTAGACAAATCTTTCTCATTGATTAGTTGTAATGACCATCGCATCTTTTATGGACTATTTCATTGGATGTTAGACAGATCCCTCTTGTTTGCGTGTGTCTCTTCTTAGGTGGTACTATTACCTCTCTCTTAGAGGCTCACTTTACTCTTTCCCTCCGTAGTAGAAGAACTTTTACACACCTACAACCGAACACTCACCAGGCACACCTTCTTGCTTTCCGAAGGCACCACACATACCTCTCTTACTGGCAGTTAGAGTCAAGGTAAATCTATAAGAATACATGGCAGCCATGCTAATATTCCAGATGGGGTTCCTACTCCAAACGATGTGAGGTTTAATTGGGACTTCACATCGGGGAGACCCATTGGTTGACAGATTTCCAGCAACTTCAACACTTCCTTCCATATAAGCATGGGCTTCCCAAAACTATGCCATAAATGTCAAGTGGGATAGTATCCAAATCAACCTCATCTATCAACTATGAAGCAATATAAAATCTTACCCTACAATTATTGGTGACATTGATTTTTGCATTGTCGCACACCCAACCAAGAGGGTAAGGTTTGGGATGAGGCCTTGTTTCCAAGCCCAACTTATTAACAATTGTTTCTAATATCAAATTAACTTGAGAACTTGGATAAAAAATAGTATCTATTTTTGTGTGTTTAGATACAATGCTTATATGAAATAATACACTTGTCTCTCCATCATCATCATGAGATTCATTTTCAAAACTTGGACTATCATGAAAGGAATTTTTACCTTATACCCTAATGGTTATGATCTACATCTTTATCACCTGAATCAGAACCTAGATCTTCTTGCTATGTAGCAACAATTTTATGCTTCCCTTTGCCACCATATTTCTTAGGCTTTAGCTTGGGATGTAGTTTATAGTAGTGCTCATCATCATGTTGTTACACATCATTTTGTCACTGTCCCTGTACTCCCTGTTCCATGATCCGTGAGGACCTCTATAGTGAATCCTGCATGCTTTCCCTTCATGAAGAAACTACCATTGTGTCCCTCCTCATGAGCAAAACAATTCCCTTTTACATCATTTCCCAAAAATATTTTGTTTTTCCCAGTTTACAAGACCGGCGCTAATTACCCATGTCCTCCTTGCACCGATATGCAGAGATTACAACTATCCCTAGTGTCGACCCAGAGTGACTGAGCCTTTTTCCAGTCATGCCACTCCTCTTTTGGAAGGTTTTTTAGATAAAAAGCTGAAGCTTCCAGCTCTAGAAGCTTTGTAACGGAAGTCTCGTAAATGGTTAGGCCGGATGGAGTCGAGGAGGTCAGTTTGGGCTCCTTTCTCCTATTAGGATGGAACTACCTCAAGAGCTAAGACCTTCTCCCATGAGAAGAGGAACCATCTCCCATCCATTCAAGCTATATAAACCTCCCTTTCTCCAAAGCACAAGCTAGTTCTAATTAGGCTCTAGTTGAAGTTTTGATTTTGGAGTAATCAACAAGTTATTCATATTTGTAGCTCTCTAGTTGTGTATGAGGGAGAAGTGTGAATTTGGTTTAGTGTGAAGACTAAAGGGAAGAGCCTTAAAACTACCATTGTTGAGGCGATCATGGAATGCTAACGGAAGTGTGTGGGAACCCGTATTTGCTGGAGGAGAACAACAACGTCATGACAACAGTTGTAATCTCTTCTTGATTTAATATATATGCAATTATCGATTGATTTCCTACATAATATGTCATCTCACATGTTTATGGCTTAATGTTTCTTGACTTGTTAAGTAGGTTTAATACAATTTGTCTATTATCACGATCGTTGTTTGTTGTTGTTTACTTGTTCCAGGTGCTCAAAGAAGGAAACAGGAGATAGTTGGAGCAAGCAAGCAAGGTCATCACCCAACGAGATAAGCGTACTAAGAGGTAGGCCCTCTTAATTGGTTCTAACCTAAGGAAATCTTCCATAGAATGTCTTGTTTGTGACTAGACCCGCTCTCGGCCTAGAGGAATTGTTTGTGTCCACACTTAGAATTTTACTTCACCACAAATTGGCAACTCCACTGGGGAGCCAATCCTTCTGTTCTCTTACTTGAAATTTCATGGTTTTGTGTGAAATTTTCTAGTTTCGCCATTTCCCTTTAGTTATATCTACTTTGCTTTGTTTATTGTTCTGGGTCTCAAACTCACAATAGCAAGTTTGGTATCAACCTTGAAATTTTATTTATTTTCTTTGCATCCTCACTCAATGCACTTATTTTGCTGACAGTCACGCCGACTAGCGCGATATGCTCAAAAACAGTTGCGCTGACCCCCTTCTGGTGCTTGTTGTCAGTTAGGCAGTCACACTGATGCTTGTAGGTGAAGATTACGGTTCACCCCAAATCTTGGCCAGTGTGTATTGCTCTCTTGATTTATGCCTTGTGGCTCGTTTAAACTGTGTTCTCCCTAAATGTAAAGTTGCATTTGACTTGGTTTATTTGTTTGTTGACTTGCCTTCTTTTTGCTTGATTTCTTGGGTCCTTGGATGGTTTGTGGCCCTAGGGCATCTAGGTTGTCATCCATTCAGTTGATTGTGAACTCAGTGAGTCAAGTTGTTGGTGAATTTACTCGCATTTCATTTGCGGTCCTTGTATTGCTTTGGTCTCCATTACACAAGTTTGAAAAGTTTTGTTTGCTTGTCTAAACGTCTCTTTTCGAGCATAGATCACGTTGCTTGTCTTGTTTTTGGTAGAGTCATTGCATCATTAGTTTGAGAGAGATTCTCTTTTTGTGTTTTTCGTTTGCTTGAGAATCGATTGTCTCAAAAACTTTTTCATTGAAGTGTTTTATGAGAAATTCATTTTGTCATTTCATGAAAAGTACATAACTCTGGTTGCTGCATCGATATGTTATGTTAGTTAGTACCATCGAAGACAAAGAGTTGCACTTGCATTTGGAAAGAAAAAGAATTCTCTTTACTTTTGAAAAGACGGTTTGAAGCAGTGTTGAAAATATCGGTATTGGAAAAATATTGACAAGGGTCCATAAAATATCTTATCGACAATATCAGCGAAAATATCGGTAAGCACAAAAAGTCCATAATATATTCATTTTTTTTAGATTTCTAAACATATAAAGAAATAACAACATGAACTAAACACATTGGCACATAAATGTGAAGAAGGCACTGATATATATGATGTCAAATAGAAATGATACATCAAACTTCAAAGGCGATACCAAATCCTGTTGATCCCTGATAATTGTCCAATCAAGGACTCAAACAAAATAACATCACATATATAAAACTTTAAAAGTATTTCATCATCATGAGTTATAAACTTATATGTAGCAAAAATTGCAAAACAAATAAAAATAGCAGCTATCTATTTGAGACCATTGGCCTCTCCCTAGCAGTTTCTTTTTGTCTTGTTCAACAATTGCTTCATGAGTTTTTTGTATAACCTCTGCACTAGAAACCATACAAGGCATTACATCTGCATCATGTGCAAAGAGTCTAACCAAATGGTATTTCAATCGTGTAACCCTTCTGACATCTTGGTCCCACACAATTTGCATGATATATATGCCTGATTTGCCCCACCAACAACCTTCCCATACACCCAAAATGGGTCCAAGGCTTTTAGCATATTTGACATTTGTAGTGAACTAATTCAAACCTAGAGCACAAAAAAAAACAAAAAATTGGCATTAAACCCCCCAACACAAAAATAATAAGAAATAACCACCTCATTTAAAAAAAAAAAATACTACATTATTTGCATTTTGCAATGTGAATGAAGAATGGCAATAAGAGGGTGCATAAGAAAGTTGAAAAAAAATGAAGCTTGCTATCCAAATATGGAGAAAACCCTTGCATTGGTTCACGGGCATGATAATCATAGCAAATGGAAAAAAACAAAGAAACAAAATGTTGGTAGGCAAAGAGGCAAGCAAGCAAAACCCTAAATCTATGAAGAAAATACCTGTTAATGGAAGAAATGAAGTTTGTCTCACTATTCTTCAATCTTTGATCCACATAAAATCTTAGTTAGTGGTGATAATCGTTGTTTGATCCTCACCACAAAACTCTTCTCCTTCCTTCTCCAACACTCAACAAAAATGAAGGAAAAAAAACGATTTTTCCTTTTTTTAGCTGCAGCAAAACACACCCAGCAATATTTTTCCGAGATATCGCCGATATCTCGGAAATATTGCAATATTTTCGAGAGCCAAAAATATCGCGATATTTTCTCGATGATATTTTGGCTCACCGAAAATATCGCGATATTTCTGATATTCAATGATATATCGCCGATATTATCTTCACTGGTTTGAAGTGCACTTGTTGGGAAACTAGGAATTGGAAAGAGTTTTTTCATTAGTTTATTTTCAAAAAGTAAAGTAGTGAAAATATCACTTTTGCTTTTAGTTTCTTGGTGGTTTGCATTTGATTATGTTTTCTACCCTCTCTACTGTAGACGATTCATCGAATTGAAAGGGTCTTGTCTCATTTAGCTGCACATAGGACTTTTCAAGTCACATCGCTAAGGACTGAAAACCGAAACATAATTCAAGACAAAGTTTAAAATGAACTCAATTAACCTAACTTGCATTTGAAACCTAACGATTACATCTAGAAAGTCTAGGCTAGATACATGTTCCGATGTCTTTAAACCTAGTAGTTGTCGTTAGCTTCGGCACTAGATAATGCTAGTACGGACTTGTGCTCCCCGTACCATCAAGTATATAAAGGGAGACCCCTCTAGGCTACAATCCTTTATCCATAGGAAGTCGAGTCTGCCGCCTTGCAAACATGATACATCAAACACAACATTTGGGGAGATTGCCTGCCCCTACTTCTCGGTTCACCGGGAGGTATTCTGCAGTTCACGGTTGCATGGTAATCCTTTTTACCTAGATCATCGAGAGTAGTCATTTAATCTTTTTGACTCATTAAACTTAAAAAATCATTTGATCATTTGTCCTTTCAAGCTTGTTTCCAATCAAAAGTGATAGAGTCATATTTGCTTCTTTCTCGGCTCTTAAAACATGAAAGAGCACCAGTTCATTTATGCGTCTTAAAAAATTGTTGCCCATGGTCTTATAACATCATGTTAGTCTTTTCTAGACCAAATCGTGAGTATTCCTTAAATTACATTTTAAAGCCTTGAAATTTATCTCTCTTTTCCTGTTAACTGAGACGAGGTCATCGTGGCTAAACCATCTGGTTTACCTAGTTCCTCTTCCTCTCCTCTGTCTGAAATATTGTCTGAGGAGCCTTTTCCTGAATTACCAAAGTCACTCGAGGACCAAAGTGTTGAACTTGGAACCGTTCTGAGCATCCAACCTTTGTCATCTCGTCCTCCACCTACTTCAGATACTGGTTCACCTTTCGATATTGGCCCGGAATCTCCGGACAATCCCGTCGAGACTCCTGAGAATTTGCCAACTACTAAATGACAACTTGGACTGGTTATATGTCCTTCGAATCCTTTGCTCGACCCTGTTGTGATATCACCGGAACGTCTGTACAGTCTGTACGATCAGCCAAGTGTTCCTTTGGAATTATCCCCTCGTACATCTTCGGTCATTCATCACCTATCCACCTATGGAACCCGAAGGTGAAGCTCTAGTCACCTCTTCAGATCAATCAGAAGTTGCTACTCCACACATTGTCGAAGAGGAAGAACATCAATTTGCTCTTGAAGGTTTCCCCTACACGGGGAGCATTCCCATCAGTGTGTATCGGGATTTGCCACCTAATTATGTGACTTTAGCACAATTGGTCTTAGGTACACCTAGTGCCTCATCACTTTATCACAACCCTGTTTGGGCGTCTGGTGCTATGCCTACCATAGGTCCATTCATTCATAACCTGACTTCCCAACCGCCAGTAATTTCTGCAATTACTTCTGTCCCAATGCAACCCACCATTCTGAACCCTCTTGTCTCATCCGTCCAAGTCACTCATTTGGTTCAATCGACGATTTTGAGTCATGTTTCTGTCAGTTCTTCAGTCCCTTCAGTCAGTGCACAGGTTGTGCCACCACCTGGGGGTCAGAATCTGAATGTGTCTATGGTGTCAGGTACAACTAACGTGAGTAGCTCAAAGGCTCACATGGTTGGGATGAACCAGCCTTCTCCTGGTGCTATCCAAAACCCTGCTGGTCCAGCTGGATCGAGCAATGTTCAGTACCAATAAGTCCAAAATCTCGTTCGTCCATCTATGTCAAGCAATTTCAAGTATCAGCAGCCCTATGAGGCTCAGGTTCAATACCAAGCTCCTTGTGTTCCATATGGTTCCCAAGGAATGGTCAATCTGCCTTACATCCTTCAACCTAGATAGTATGTTCAGCCTGGTTCGTCCACTTTTCCTGGTGGCTATGGCTAGATACATTTCGGAAATTTTCAAGGTCATAATCTGGGAACTGTTCAAGTACCCTTGGAGCAGCAAGGATAGTCTCTGCAGCAACAAGGACAACTGTAACAACTGCAGGGGCAACCCTCGCAACAATTGCAGCAAACCATGCAGCTGTTGATGCAGTATGCTCAACAAACCCCCCAGCCTATGTCTTTGCAAGGCCAAGCTCTATAGCCGCAAGGATAGCCTTTGTAGTCGCAAGGTCAACCCTTGCAGTAGCAGAGCCAACCCGGGAAACAATAACCCTTATATACATATCAATAGGGTCAACCCTTGCAAGGACATGGTCAGGGTCAAGTCCTGCAGCAGTAGGATCAAAATCCTAATGTCTAAGGGCAATAGGTTCTGAATCCTTTTGTCCAAGGGCAGCAGGTCCAAAATCCTTATGTCTAAGGGTAGCAAGTGCAAAATCCTTATGTCCAAGGGCAACAGGGCCAAAATCCTCTTGTTCAGGGATAAGAGGTTCAAAACCCATATGTCCAAGGACAACAGGTGTAATATCCATATGTCCAAGGCCAATAAGCTCAACAACCTTTTAACCCACATGTTGCTTATCAGCAACCTATGGCCAGATAATTTCGAGGCTTTCAAGGTCAAAATCCTCCCTACAGGCAAGGTAACGTACAGTGGGGGAAAAATCAAATTCCATATGGACAAAACCCTCCACTATGTGGACAAAATCCTTACCAGCAGGGATGGGCTCTTTCGGTTGGACCCGCTTACCGACCTCCAATGCCTTTCAATACTCAATTGTCACTCATGACTACACTAGAGTTGCGAGATGTGTCTCGACTCACGAATGATCCAATTCTTCATTCACCATACTGGCCTCCGGTCTCGTCCAAGGTCCTGAGCGATTGTCCAAAGTTTGATGGGAAGGCAAAAGAAGATCCTCAAGCCCATGTGATGACATATCACCTCTCGTGCTCTTTGAATTCCTAAGTTGATGATTCTATTCATCTCCATCTTTTCTAACGAACCCTTACAGGTGTTGCAGCCAAGTGGTACATCAAGCTCCCTCAAAGTACTTATCATGACTTCAACTCTTTAGCCATGGCTTTCCTCACGCATTTCCAGTTTTCGATTCACTATGAAATTGGCACCTATTTGCTTACATCACTCAAGCAAGATACTGTAACACACATCTCCGATCACATCCATGAATGGAGACGTAGACGTCGCCTGATCAAATTCGAGATTGTTGATTAGTTTCTAACCAAATGGTTTACCAAGTCATTCGTTACTCCAATTTCTCGTGATATAGCTATGGGTGGATGCGTTACTGAAGAACAAGCCATTGCTCGTGCCCAGTACTTAGATCTCATTTATTCTCAGTCTAGCACTTTGTATGAGTTGTTACCCGATGCTCTGAGGCCATCAATCTATCCAATGACATCAAAGTGACAGGCTACACCTTCTGTTGATGGAGTAAATGGTTCAGTGTCCCAGACGCCTGTGAAATATTATTCTAAACATAAGTCGGTCTCAAACACTGCTTCCAATAGTCCCTCCTAGAATTCACCTAGCCCTAGTAAAACCTCAGAGGTCCACATTGTTCACTCTACCACAATGAACAAATCCTTGAAAGGTAAGAAGAAAGGCAAAGGCAAGGGTAAATTCGATGCCCCAAAACATGGTCCTCCTAAGTCGTGTGCTGGTGATTCTTCACAACAGAAGCCTAAGTATCCGTGCCTCATTTGTGAGGAGGATCACTATACTAAGGATTGTCCCCGATGGTCTGAAGTTAGTCTCTTGCTCAAAGGGACCCCAATTATCCTGAAATATCTGTTTCCATCTCAGCAGACTCAAATGGTAGACCAACCTCAATTGTATGCTTCCTCAGGTTCATAAGTGTTCATGATGAGTACATCAATTAATGTGGCTAGTAAATCAAAAGATTATCAAACTCTTGTTCCGACAACCAGGAAAGAGAAAGAGGCCACCCCTTCTTCTTCTGCCCCACCAAGTTCTGGTCCTCTCCATATCGAGCGACCTAACCCTGATTCCGCTATTCGTCCGCTTTCTCGAGGTGTGCCAAGGAAGTCCTTGTAGAATCCTAATGCTCAAGCCACTCAGCACAATAATATTGTTGAGAATTTGGCTCAGGCACCATCATCTATGTCTACTCTCGAGGTGCTCCAAAGTTTCCCGTCTCAACGGAAATCATTACTGTCAGCTATTGGAGGTATTGATCCTACTGATTCTAATTTGATATGTTTTGATCTAGAGAACCACATTCCACTACTGCCTCATCAGATTGCCTTTCTCATTTAGGTAATTATCAATGAGAACCATTCATAGGATCGTCATTGATGAAGGTTCTTCTACCTACATCATGTCAGTCGCTTGCTGGAAGGAAATTGTTTCTCCTACTTTGAACCATCCCCCTAACACTTTGGAAGCTTTCAATAGGCGTGATTCGCGACCATTCGGTGTCTTACCCAACCTTGTCATTACTTTGGAGGGCAAGACAGTACACGTCGAGGTGGAGATTGTTGACGCTAATCTCAATTATACTTCTACTCGGACGGAGCTGGACCCATGCCATGCATGTTGTAGCCTCCTCCTTATTCCACGTGATTCGTTTTCCCCATCAAGGGAATTTAGTCACAGTCGACCAACTGTCCTTATTTGCCTCTTCCTCTTCAGATGGCAATGTTCTGTATGTCAAGCACATCGGTGCTTCGTATGAGAATGTGAAGGCAGGCCTTTTTAAAGATTCTGCTTTGATGGGAATTTTTCCGCTCCCACCTCCTCATGTTGCCTCTGTCAACATGATCTCAGTAAAGTATGATCCCTGGGTCATACCTTCACCAGATCTTGTTGACACCTGGGGCAAGGTTATGCCACTTAGTCTTGCTAAAATCAATTATGTGGAAATTGTTTCAGCCTCAAGTTCTGTATCCTCTGATTTTCCTGTTTTGAGGACATATCTCGATACGTATTCTCAATCCCCATGGCTTGGTGCTTTGGAATCTCCTGATCCCTTAGCCAAGACTTTTCTTTCCGACAAGAGTATCATGGAAGTACTATCTTCGGAGAACCACCTTGGAATGATACTCATCATCGTTCCTCGTTCTTGCCTAGCCCGATGGTCATGTCTACTTGTCTCAAAGAGTTCTCTTCTTAGTTCCCTTCCCTACCACTTGAAGCGCCGATCATGACTCATGAAGTATGGTTGGAAGGAAATTTGGGTAAAATTACTCAAATGATGCCAATTGATATTTCTATCAAGCCTGGTGTCATTGAAAATGTCCATATCGAGGTAACTTGTTCTCCATATGAGATCAAGTTCTATACTCGTTTGTTCCAAAAATTTTGTGATGTGTTTGCATGGTCATATGAGGAAATGCCTAGCATTGATCCTAGCATCGCCATGCATGAAATACCAAATTATCCTCATGTGAAGCCAATTTTCCAACGGCTCCACCCAGTGCACCCTAGGAAAGCGACAACTATCAAGGGTGAAGTTGAAAAACTTCTCAAAGTTGGATTTATTTATCCGAACCCTCTCACATATTGGGTGTCAAATATTGTACTAGTGGTGAAGAAACAAGGCACGATCCGCGTTTGCATCGATTACCGTGATCTCAATCATGCATGTCCAAAGGATAATTCTCCCCCTCCCTTCATCGATCAGATCATTGATGAATGTGCTGGGAGCAACTTTTTTTCCTTTATGGATGGTTTTTCTGGTTACAACAAGATTAACATCACGCCGACAGATCAAGAAAATATGGCTTTTGTCTGTCCATGGGGTACTTTCGCGTACAAAAAGCTCCCTTTTGGCCTAAAAAAATGTTGGGGCTACATTTCTGAGGGTGATGTCCTATGTGTTTCATGAGATTCAAAACATCGTTAAGCCTTACTTGGATGACCTTCCCGCTCATTCTCGTAAGCGTCATGATCATCTTCGGCAAATTTTTCTTCGCTGTAAACTCTACAACATTCGGTTGAATCCGCATAGATGTGTTTTCTGTGTCGAATCCAGATGACTCCTCGGCTTTATTGTCTGTAAGGAAGGCATTCGCCTTGATCCGATTAAAGTCGAGGCCATTGTTAATTTACCCCATCCATCTTTGTTGCACCAACTGCAGAGCCTGTAGGGAAAATCAAATTTCCTCTGTCGTTTCATACCAAATTATGTTGAACTAGCTTCAGGGTTTACCCAGGGTCTCAAGCAAGGAACACCCTTTGTTTGGGAAGAGATTGCCCAAAAATCTTTCAATGACCTTAAGGTTGTCCTCATAAATGCTCCTTTACTGCATCCCCTTGATTATCATCGTGATTACTTCCTTTATCTAGCTGCAGCCTCTAGTACCATTGCTATGGTGTTAGTACAAGACGATGACGAAGGCAATCAACATGTTATGTACTACCTTAGTCACAATCTCCTCGACACCGAAATGTGTTATGCTCATGTCGAGAAGTTGGCTTTGGCTGCCATACAGGCTATTCAACGCTTTTGGCACTACATTCTCTTATGCACTACCACTATGATTTCTAAATGCAACACCATGACCTTCATCCTGACTCGTCAGTTGTTGGGGGACAAGTATTCTAAATGGATTGTTATCCTTCAAGAATTCGATTTGGTGTTTACTACTGCCAAATCTAAGAAATCTTTTGTTTTTGTCGAATTGATTTGCTCCCTTCCTTCTACGTGTCTCTCTGTTGGTGTAGGTGAGCAACTCCCAAATGATACCCTTTTCCTGATTAGCACCCTTAACCCGTGGTACAGTGATATCGTCGTGTATCTCCTGACATCCATGTTCTAGTATGCATTGACTAAGGATGATCGTCGACGCATTCAACATCACTCCCAACCCTACCATATTATTGGAGATACTGTATACCGTGTCAGTGTCGATTCAGTTCTTCACCGATGTCTTACTCTTAAGGAGGCCGAGAGAGTTCTCAATGATTGCCATTCTGGGGCATGTGGTGATCATATTTCTAGATATGCCACTGCCGGAAAAATCCTTCACGTTGGTTATTTCTAGCCATCCATCTTTAAGGATTGCATCCTTGCTGTTCACAAGTGTCATGAATGCCAAATTTACCAACACAAGATGCGAGCCCCGCCCGCTCACCTACACCTCGTCATTACCATTGGTCCTTTTTCCAAATGGGGCATTGACTATATGACATATAATCCTCGTTCGGCCAGGGGGCATGGTTATATTATCGTTGTTGTGGATTATTTCACCAAATGGGCCGAAGTGATGCCTACATACTCTGCAAACGGTAAAATGGCGGGTCAATTTCTATTCAATCACATTATTTCTAGGTTCGGCATACCTCAAGCCATTGTCACCGATCATGGCTCCCATTTCCGAGATTTCATGAAGGCTAAGCTGACCTCTACGTTGTGTTTGCGTCATGATGGCTCAACCCCGTACTATCCTCAAGCCAATGGCCAAGTTGAAGCTATGAACAAAGTCTTGGTTACAATGCTTCATCGTACCATCGAGATGCAGAAGTCAAATTTCCATCTCATGCTCTTTTCAACTCTATGGGCTTACCGAACCTCGACCAAGGACGCAACTGGTTTTACACCATTCCAGCTAGTCTATGGTCTGGAAGCAATGTTACCGATTGAGTGAGAAATTCCTTCAGTTAAGCTAGTTGTCATACTTCTCCTCAAAACCTCACCTAAAGAAGAGTGCCTCTTGTATTTAGAACGACCTGATGAGACTCAACGCCTTGCTGCCTTGGTCATCAAAGCACAAAAGAAGCGAGTCAAGTCCCATTTTGATCAGTTGGTTCCCCTTGCACGTTTTCTGAGGGTGACTTGGTTTTACTATTTTATCAAGCTAATGATAAGCTGGGGGTAGGCAAGTTCAAACCCATTTGGCATGGGCCTTACATTGTTAAACTTGTGTTGCAAAAAGGGGCCTATGAGCTAATTGATTATGAAGGAAATCCTTTAGACAAGCCCCGAAATGGGCTTTATCTCAAAAAGTACTATGCTTAGGTCAACTTGCATGATTACTTGTGTAAATTAGTGTGTCATTAATTTTTGTGCAGTGTGATTTGGTGTCTTAGTTTTCAAACAACTTTCCTGTTTACTATGTTTTTCCCTTCTTTGCAAATGTTTGTGACTCCTCACATCAGTTTTGCTTATGGTGCTTGTTGTAGTACCCAAAATCTATCCTCCGCAGCATGGGCCATTTATGACCCTCATGGTGAGTTGATTGATCTTCAAGGTATTTGTTTAGGTTGTACAACTAATAACATTGTTGAATACAACACAATTATCGAATTGTTGTCAGAAGCCATTGATCTTAACATTCGGGAATTGGTTGTCAACCTGGATTAACAGCCCGTTGTCCTTCAACTCAATGGGCAATATTCCTTCAGAAACCCTCAAATATTGAGAATGTATTTACATATTCGTCTACTAGAGAGAAATTTTGATTACATTACATATTATCATATTCCCAGACACATGAATACATTAACAGATGCATTAACTAATTATGTGTTGGATAGACATTTACGAAACATCTGAAAAAACTATAAAAAAACATTTGTACCATAGTAAGCAAGAAAATACAACATATATATATGGTGATAATGTTTGATACATCAAAACCCCAATATGTGTGTTCAAATAACATCAGCAACTCGCAAGCCTCATATATCTGTGGCACGCAGGCCTAAAAAATGTAAATGTTAGACCTAGGAACTAATCAACATGGTGATCATGGTAGCATTTAACTACTCGTGCTACACAAGTCAGCAATTGGTGGATCTGATCAGATACCCCCACCGTATGCCTCTGGTATTGGCATGGGATGCCTCCCACCTGGGCATTCTCTGAGATCCCACGAGTCAACCCCTTGAGGTTCCTCACGATCTCCTCCTCGTTATCGCCTCCTTCTGATAAGGAGTGACATCAAACTAGCGAGTGACACACCTAGCCAACGGGAACATCCCGACAAGACGCTCTGGTCCAACATCAGCATTGATAAAACAAAATGTTATAAACACATATGTATCAGAAACAATTAAAAAATAAATAAAAAATAAAAATAAAAAATTGATTTTTTACCTTTATCGTCGAAATCCTCCCCATTTGGAAGCAAGATATTCGGATCTCCACGGAAGTTGGTACCGCTGTAAGGCCAATCCTCCACTATGATCAGCTGTCGTCGTAGCCATGAGAAAAAGGTGTGCTTGTAGGACATATGTTGGCCCTCGATGATTCTAGGCATCAATCGACTCCAACGGACCATTCGTGGGTCTCGTGGCATCGGTGGATCCACCTTAGTCAACTAGTATTAGAACAACGAAACTCACTCCAGGAAGAAAATCACTAGTACAGATCCGAAGCAAAATTGCTTTAGATTCCCTGCCTTAGCTTTTGACTGCTGACATTTCATGTTGATCTTCATGGCTTCCACCGAATTGAAGATCGTCGATGTTGCACAGTCGATAACATACAATAGCACTCTTAGTGTAGGATCTCGCATGGTCGCAATCTCAATCTTGCCAATTTTTGATTTAAGAGCTTCTGGGCAATGTTTGGTAAGTGGCATGGATATGCTTGCCTCAATCGGCCTTGACCCATATAGGTTGACTAGTTCCCCTCTCCGGGACAGTCCTGTGATGAAATAAATATCTGAAGTTCCCAACTCCAACTCCTGGTCACCAATGATAAAAATTTCTCAATCTATGTCCCAGAGACTAATCAGGTATCGAAGTAGCTCAGGTTGAGCCCGCATCCCTGGTGTGAGAAAGAACTTGAGGAGCCCATAGTTCCTCAAGGCATCCAAGCAATTTGGATCAACCATTGCTTGTGTGTCCACATCCTCGTGCTCATGTTCCTTCCAATCCACCATTTTCGACGACTATTTCCTGAAAAAACCACGTGTTCAAGTCAATAATCATTTTTGGCAATTGAAATTTGGATTCAAACAATGGATTTAAGAGATTTTTTATTTTTTTTCTTGGTTCACGGCGTCGATGCGCTTGTTTTAAAAATAGTTGTGCCAACAACGCGGTTGGTAGTTTTAGCAACCCCCAGCCAGCGTGATTTTTGGGCATGAAATCGCATCGACTGAGCGCGATTTTTTTTTACAAAACCTCTCTCAGAAATCCAAAAAATGGATGAAAACATGAACAAATAGTATAGAAATGGAACTTAAGGGCTTGGCTCTTACCCACAACTAACGGCTCGGCGAATGACCTCCCAGATCTCCCGCGATATGCTCCCAAAAAGATTAGGGCACAAGTGGGTAAAAAGTTTTCCACACAAAGGTAAAATGGTAAATGAAAAAAAAAAAAAAAAACTTTTCCCTCCTTTTATTATGTTTGTCATGAAATATTAGGGTTTTAAAGTATTTTTGACCTATTTTTCCTCAAGAATTGGATAATGCATTTTACCTTTTGCACAGCGATAGGTGATGGATGTTCAATGATGGTACTGGAGTCATGTTTAAGCTCTTTTCTCGACTTGTAAAACTCATATGAAAAGATTTCCAAGTATTTTTCCCTTTGGACTCGTTAAAGAGAATAAAATGGGAGTTCCTATTTCAACCTCTTTTTTGACCCTTTAAACACGAAAATATTGGCGATCTCTTGTCATTTTGAACTCGTTACAGGCTACGAAACATCGTTCACCCAGTATATGTTTACCCCTTTTTTGGGCTGGGATGCACTATTTACGAAAAAGGTACTCCTTGACTGAAATGGTCAAGCGGTTCTCTCAAGTATCGTTTTTTACCTTTTTAGGCTCGAGAGACACAAATGTACGAAAAAGGACCATGTCAAGTTTTCTTTTCCATTTCTTTTTTCAAACTCTCTAAACCTGAAAAAGATATCGAGTTTCACCCTTGTCGAACTCGTTAAAATATTAAATGACATTGGATTCGTCACCATGACGAACATGAGCTTCTCGTTCCTAGGGCTCGTTAAACTTACTAGGTCTGATTCATCCAAAGGATGGACTTACAGTGCAAGAATATGAAATCCCCTTCAAGCTTGGGATTAAAAAATAATTGAGGTACCTGCCAAAAATGGTGGGGGGAAATTTGGAAATTCAATTAGTCGTGTCGGTAGCTCACTCTTGAACATGACATTTTATGCTTTGTGTCAGGTTGAGATATCCTCCTTTTCATCATTGACCTTCCTAGGTTAGGTCGCTCATTTTTGCCTTCCATTTGATCTTTGCCACATCATCATGACCACCGATCCTATGGATCCAACAACTGCCAAATTCTGAAATCGTGTCACCGATATGTTCAAGAGTTTGTCCTTCTGCAATTACATTTACCCATGATTCTCTATATCATCCAAAATCATTATGCATCCCTTTGTCTCGTGTCAATGAAGTGGGATACATCATGCCCCTCCTTCAACACAGTCGCTTCCTGTCGACTTCAACTCATTATTTAGGAAGTTGACCGAGAGACTCCCTTCTAGTACCCTAGAGCTTGCATGCCCTAATGGAAATTTCTTCACACTCGACAACAAGTTTACATCATTGGCTTTCAATCGAGTGATTGCACGGGTTTCCCTTATTCACATTCCGTGAATTGTGTTGATAGTACCTTGAGGACCATTTTCATTATTGGTGGTTTGTCTTGTGCTTGTTAACGGTTCACATCATCGGCTGGTAATCAAGCGATATTCTAGCATGTTCGACGTCAACACATCTATTCACATGTTAGAATTTGTACTTTGATCAGGTCGTGTTGGAGCGCAAGACCCTGGGTTTATATTACAAAAGTCCAGGTTGCAAGGTGGTGTGACATGATTATGCTGATATGCATGTCTCTTTCAAATGAGTGGTTGCGACCATACCATGAGTTATCATATGTGATCCTTCTCCTTATTAGATGGCTACAACCATCCCTTGGTTTCGGTATGATCCTCTTTATCGAATGGTTGCGCCCATACCTGGATCCATTTACATGATCATTCTCCAGATGGCTGCGTCCATACCAAGATTCCTCATTTGACAGAGTTTTTAGTTATGTATATGTATATATACTTGCTTGTAGGTTTTCCGACGGTAGACTCCAATTCCCTACACTGATTCATAAAGCATTTCACCCCTCACTCTAGTTCGGCCTTCACGCTTTAGGGGGCATCTATTACACAACATGTTGTAACTATCCCTGTACTCCCTGTTCCATGTTCCTGGAGGAGCTCTACAGTGAACCCTACATGCTTTCCCTTCATGAAGAAACTCCCATTGTGTCCCTCTTCATGAGCAGAACAATTCCCTTTTGCATCATTTCCCAAAAATCTTCTATTTTTCCTAGTTTACAAGACCGATGCTAATGACCCGTGTCCTTCTCGCGTCGATATGAAGGGATTACAAATGTCCCTAGCGCTAACTGGAGCAATTGAGCCTTTTTCTAGTCGCGTCGCTTCTCTTTAGGAAAGTTTTTTAAATAAGAAGCCGAAGCTTCGTAATGAAAGTTTGGTAAATGGTTAGGCCGGATGGAGTTGAGGAGGTCATTTTGGGCTCCTTTCCCCTATTAGGATGGAACTACCTCAAGAGATAAGACCTTCTCCCATGAGAAGAGTAACCATCTCCCATCCATTCAAGCTATATAAACCTCCCTTTTTCCAAAACACAAGCTAGTCCTAATTAGGCTCTTGTTGAAGTTTTGATTTTGGAGTAATGAACAAGTTATTCATAGTTGTAGCTCTCTAGTTGTGTGTGAGGGAGAAGTGTGAATTTTTTTTAGTGTGAAGACTAAAGGGAAGGGCCTTAAAACTATCATTTTTGAGGCCATCATGGAATGCTAATCGAAGTGTGTGGGAATCCAAATTTGTCAGAGGAGAACATGAACGTCAAGGAAATAGTTGTAATATCTTCTTGATTTAATATATATGCAACTATCAATTGATTTCCTACATAATATGTCATCTCACATGTTTATGGCTTAATTTTCCTTACTTGTTAAGTAGGTTGAAAACAATTTGTCTATTATCACAGTTGTTGTTTGTTGTTGTTTACTTGTTTCAGGTGCTCGAAGAAGGAAATGGGAGATAGTTGCAGCGAGCAGGGCAAGGTCATCACCAAATGGGATAAGCGTACTAAGAGGTAGGCCCTCTTAATTGGTTCTAACCTAAGGAAAACTTCCATAGAATGTCTTGTTTGTGGCTAGGCCCGCTCTTGGGCTAGAGGAATTGTTTGTGTCCGCACTTAGAATTTTACTTCACCACACATGCCCTTTCCTTTTCCTTTGAACTTGTTGTTATGGGACTTGGATGAAGGATTCTGCATGTTCTGTTCTTATCTATGCTTTACCATGTGTTCAAGTTCAATTACTTTCACACATGCTTCATCTAGACTAGTGGGATTGAACAATAACAATGCGTGTCAAAGACAATTGTGTAAAGGGCCAATATATTTCATCAAAATTTCCATTGAATCTAAAAGAACATTCAATGCTAATGCTTGCTTCCTAAAATCTTATGTTAAACTTTGAACATTTTGACATTTATCATGTCTCAAATGTTGCCACTCGATCATGGCTTTTTGTCTATAACCCAATGGGAAAAATTGTCCTCTTAATGCAGATGTAAATTCACACCATGATGAAAGGAGTTTACCATTATGCTTGCTACCTTTCTTAATTTTATTGTCCCGCCTTACAAGGGTTGTGCCTCCAAAGTGAAGAGATGCTAACTAGATCTTCACCTCATCCTCTTTAATTTTTTGTACACAGTAGTAAAATCCGATCTGTCTAATCCAATTATTTAACTTATCTACATTAAATTCTCCATTAAACATGTGCAATTCATTTGAAACATTTTTTTTGATGATCATTTGAATGATGAGAATGAGAGGAAGAGGAAGAAGAAGAATTTGAACTTGAACTTGAAGATGGTGATGGAGGCTTAGGAGGATCTCCTCTAATTCCTTGATTCACTGAAGCATTATCCTCTATTTTGACTTTCTTCTTTTCCTTCTTTGCCAGTCTCCTCATAATATGCAAACAATTTGTCTACCCTGTCTAACATCTAGTAGAAAACTTTGTGGAAGGCATTATCATTCTCTATTTGAATGTTTTCATTCTCCATTTTATTTCTTTGAGTTGCACATATAATCTCGCGGTTGAAAGTCTTAATTTTTCCTTCACTGTCATTAAGCTTGGGCTTAGTAAGCACCCATGCTCAAAATTGACATCAAAGAAGACCGCTTTGATACCAACATGATCTGAGATATTTTCTTCGATGATGTTAAATATAATTGCATAAAGAGCATGAAATAGCCATAATTGCAACACATACAAAGAAACAACACATAAAGAGATGACAATAAGACAATGCACAAAGATTTGATAATGAAGTTCACCCACAATGTGGGAGTTATGTCTCCGACCCCAATTTTAAGTGAAGAAGCCTCTTTATTATCTCATTAAAACAATGGAAAAATACATAGCAATACCTCAAATATGGAGATGACCCAAAATTATACTATTCAAATCCAAATTTTGGCAGCATCAATGGATGACTTGCGAAATTTCAAGGAAAATGAGTATAAACTTCATAGGGTTCTAGAATTGTCACCTCTAGACACCCCTAGAATCTATCTCGAAAAATGTGCCCACTCATGGAATGAGCCCCTCTGCCTCCAACCCTGAGTTCCGATTTGGCCTTGTGGCTTGACCTTCATTTTCTTCTCTGCTCCGTGGGCGCTTTGTTGAATGTGTTGGTTTGGTTTAAATACTCAATGGGGGGAGATTAAACAAAACCCCCACATGGGTTAATGATTGGTGGCACTATCTAAAACATTTATTAGTGGGGGTCCCAAGGTCAAAGCCACTAGACCCTAACCTATATATGTGTCTGTGTGTCCACCCCTGCCATGGATTATTACAAACTCAGCCAATTTTTTCCAACTACTGCAATATTTATCAATCCACCAACTTTAAATGGATCTCTGCCAAATTATCATATGTCAAGTTTGGTTGGCCAACCATAGGATGCCACATGGCAATCATGGGTTGGTTCACATCAACCAACTTGTGTGTCGCATGGGGAGTTTAGAGGCCTACATGTGGTGCTCCCGAGTGGCACCACATCCCACTGTTTGGATGGTGCCACACGATGCTCCTTAAGTGGTCCACGTGGCCTCTCTTGGTGGTGTCGCGTGACACTATCAGTGCCCCTTTTTGCATGTTTCCACAAAACTTCAGATGAGCATATTTTTTGCATACGACATCTGTTTGAGGTATCGTTTGCGTTAGTAGAATTGTCTCAACGATTTCTACTATTCACTACCATTTTTTATGAGATTAAAGTACTTTAAAATTTGGGCCTTTTGGGATCCTCCTAAATCACTTTTCTTCTCTCCTTCTTGCTTCCTTTGGTTTTTTGTCCTTGTCTTTTTCTCTTCGTCTTGTAGTGGCTTAACCCTTATTCAGGAATGAAAAATGTCTATCTTTGTATTGCTCTTCTGTGCTGGAATGTTGAACCTTTTCCACACTTTGGTACATTTGTTTTGTAATGTTACAATACAATTATGCAAACTGTTTGCAATTGTTTCTTCAGTTACACAGTTGATAACTATCTTGCTGTTTTAGTTTTCTCATTTTGTGGAATACATAGATAATATATTTCTTTCTGTTGTTATTTTTTTTTCAAAAATAAATAACTGTAAGATAAATAAAAGAAAGACAAAACAATAATGTGGCTGTAACCGCCTCCACCTAACTGTGTTGTCCCTAAATATCTATTAACTAACAATAAAATAAAACAAGTTCCTACACTATTTTTAATTAGTAAACATAAATGAAATCTAAAAGATGATAAACCTCTCCTCCTCAGCTGAGACCAACACCCGGTCATGGTGCCCTTAGTTGGATGCTCCTGCATCAGGCTCCCAGGGTAAGAAAGATTCATGACTCCTGTCCATGAGCTTCTCGACTAAATAGCCTGCCTACTGTATCTGTCTAGCGTTAAGCCATGAACTGTCCTCAATGGGACGGTTCTTCCACTTGACCAGATATTGCAGATATTCTTTCCGTTGAGTTCGCTTGGCCACCTAAGTGTCGAGGATCCTCTCGATGTTAAGGGGCTGAGCTTAAGGCATTTGTCTCATCCAAATCTCACTTCCTTCCTGTGTGTCCCGTGTAGGTCGTACTGTACTGTTTTCCTCTGGACTGGCAGTGTATGGAAACAGGTCTGCCACATTAAAAATGGGTGAGATGCCTATTCCTGGTGGCAGCTGTAATTCATAAGCATTTGCTGAACATTTCCAGAGAATTTTGTAGGTGCCTATCTTTTTGTACTTCAGTTTGTTGTATGCACCTCGAGGAAAATGTTCCTTGCGAAAATGCACGAGGACTTCATCCCCCACATTAAACTGTACCTCTCACCGTTTCGAATCTGCCTGCTGCTTATACTTTTGACTGCTGTCCTACAACTTCATTTTCACCTGCTCGTGTAGATCATTCATTGCTTTGGTGAAATCTTCCCCATCAAAACTCCGTCTTTCTTGTTGTCCTAGATCTCGTAACTCATGCACTCCATGAGGATGCATGCCATATAAGATTTGAAAAGGACTGTAACCTGTGCTACGATTGGGTGAGACATTGTAAGTGAACTCCGCTTGGGCAAGTACTCGATCCCACATTCGTGATTTTTCCCCGATCAAACTTCGTAGCAGGTCCCCAAGCTTCTGTTTACCACCTCTGTTTACCCGTCGGTTTGCGGGTGATAAGAAAAGTTGAAACTTAACTGCATGTCCATCTTCTTCCACAAGGTGTGCCAAAAGTGCCCTGTAAACTTCATGTCCCTGTCAGAAAGAATGGACTTTGGTAGACCGTGTAGCCTGACAATCTCTGTGAAGAACAAGTGGGCCACATGAGTGGCATCGCTGGTTTTTCTTGCAAGGGATGAAATATGCCATCTTTGAAAACCGGTCTACTACTACCATCACTGAATCATAACCCCGTTGCGTCCTTGGTAAAATCAAGACGAAGTCCAAGCTGACTGAGTGCCATGGTCTACTCAAAATGGGCAATGGTGTGTAGAGTCCTGTATTATGACTGTGTCCTTTCACCAACTGACACACTTTACATTTGGTAACAAATCTCTGCACATCCCTTCGCATTCTTGGCCAATAATAAAAGTGGCTGAGCTGTTCTAATGTTTTGTCTATGCTGAAATGTCCGCCTAGACCTCCACTGTGCTTCTCCCGAATGATATTGTCTCTCATTAAACAATCGAGAATGCATAACTATCCCCCTCTAAACAATAGCTTGTCCTACAAATTATAGTCCAACCACAGACTATTGTTTCTCAGCAAAGGATTCTGACAGGCTTCACAAGCCTCTTTGAAATCCGTGTCGGTCTGATACAAGTCTTTCAAATGATCAAAGCCCAACACTTGTATTGTACTCTCCTGCAAGAGCAAAGCTCTTATGCTCAACACATCTACCACCTTGTTGGCCTGCCCGCTAATGTGTTTCAACGCAAAGGTGAAACTCTGCAAATATTCAACCCACTTAGCATGCTTGTGATTCAGCTTATGCTGTTGCAATACGTATTGCAGTGTAGAATTATAAGAGAATAAAACAAACTCATTTCCCAACAGATAGTGTCTCTAATGCTTCAATGCTTGGACGACAACATAAAATTCCTTATCGTAGGATGAATACTTCTGCCTGCTCTCATTCAACTCCTCACTGAAAAACACAACAGGTTTGTCTTCTTGACTAAGTATAGCTCCAATGGCCATACTGCTCGCATCATAACGAACCTGAAAAAGCTTTTTAAAATCTGGCAATATCAGGATCGATCTCTCTGTGATCTTCTTCTTTAGTAGCTGAAAACTCCTCTCTACTGCCTCGGTCCAACGAAAAGGTTGACTTGCCTTCTTTATAGTGTCCAACATAGGTGCGCATATTTCACTAAAATTCCTTATGAATTTATGATAAAAACTTGCTAGCTCGTGGAAACTACGTAACTCAAATAGACTTTTTGGGGATGGCCAGTTGACAATTGTTGCAATCTTCTCTGGATCCATCTTCAAATTGTTTTCTGCAATCACAAAACCCAGATAAACCAATTCTTTTTGCAGAAAAGTGCATTTTTTTTTTCTTCAGATTTATCAACAGCTTATTTTGCTGCAATTTTTCCAGCACACTTCGAACATGTCAAAAGTGTTCCTCCCTCATCTTGCTGAAAATCAATATGTCATCAAGGTACACTATTACAAACTTTCTAATGAATTCTTTCAACAATTCATTCTCAGTCACATAAAGGTACTGGGTGCATTACTCAGTCTGAATGGCATTACCAGCCACTCATACAACCCTTCATTGGTCTTGAAGGTTTCCTTCCACCCCTTCCCTGATTTGTATATGATGATAACCACTCTTCAGATCGATTTTCGAGAAGTATGCTACCCCACTCAGACAGTCCATCATGTCGTCCATCCATGGCAGTGGAAATCTGTACCTAATGGTAATCTTGTTGATGGCCATTGAATCTGTGCACATTCGCCATTCTCCTCCTTTCTTGGGAGCGAGAACTGTTGGAATTGCGCAGGGGCTCAAACTCTCCCTTATCAGCCCTTTATCCAACAATTCCTGCACCTGTTTTCTGATTTCCTCATTGTCTTTGGGGTTCATCCGGTATGCTTCCTTGTTCGGTAGACTTGCTCCAGGTATAAAGTCAATATGATGACTTATACTTCTCTTGGGAGGCAACTTATTTGGTAAATCGTCCACTACTATATCGCTGAATTCCTACAGCATTTCCTGAATTTCTGCAGGCAAATCAAACAATTTTATGTGTAACAACACTGCTTTTGCTCTTCTTACAACAACATAGCTTACTTCAATGTCTTCAATCTGCTTCAAAAACTATTTTCCACCCATTAGTAACACTCTCGTCCCACTTGTTTCTGCTGTCTCCTCCTTGATGGGCACAAGTGTGTGCTTGATCCCATCTTTAACAAACTTGTAACAATTTGTCTTCCCATCATGCACTACCTTACGGTCATACTGCCATGGCCTTCCTAGCAGTATATGACATACGTCCATTGGCATGATATCAAAAATAACCTTGTCTTTATACCTGCCAATATGGAACTCAACTTCACACTGTTTGTTAACCAACAACTGATGGCCTTTCTGTAACCACGATACCTTGTAAGGAGTGGGGTGCTTCAACCACTTCAAACCCAATTTCTCTACCAATTCTGTGGCGACCAGATTATCTGTGCTCCCACTGTCGACAATAAACTTGCAGCATTTTCCGTGCGACATACAAACTATCTGGAATAATGCTTTCCTTTGAGTTTGTTCATCTGTTTCTTTGGCTGGTTTCAGCAATACTTTATTCAACACCAAGGATTCCCCAGTTTCTGGAACATTCTCTGCTTCTTGAGGTGGTGCCTCTGCTTCCTTGGGTTGTGTAACAAATGCTCCTCTTTGACTAGCTTGTTCTACTTCGAGACATTAAAAAGATCTGTGCCCCCACTTGTGGCACCTGTAGCACTAATAGTTAGCTCCTCTGCCTCGGCCATTCCCTCTTCCTCGCTGATAGGGCCTGCCACCTCTAGTGATGTCTCCTTTTTTTGTTGTGCCGGAAGTTTTGGAACTGCTGCCTTCTTCACTATTACTGGCAGTTCATCCTCTGCCATAGGACTATCCTCATCCTCTGCCGGTTCCCTGTCCTCTCCTGGCATTTTGTTTTCTGGTGATCTTCTCCTCTGCCTTCATGGCACTTTGGTAGGCTTCCTCTATATTTTTCGGGTAAAGAATGCGGATTTCATCTAATATTTCAAATCTTAGACCATTGACATACCTTGTTGTTTTCTCCGAGGTGTCCTCTGTATAACTAGCTCTTAAATTTACCCGGTAGAATTATCCCATATATTCTCTTACTGTCATCCCTTTTTGCTTCAAATTCTGCACTTGCCGATGCAGTGCAATCTGGTAGTCTTTGGGCAGAATCTGCCTTTCAACTTGGCCACCATTCTTGACCATTTCTTTATTGGCAACTTGTTCATCCTTCTTCTCTCCACTTAGACACTGTCCCACCACAGGGTTGTGTGTCCCTTCAACTTTGTTGCAGCGAACTTAACTCTCTGATCTTCACTGACCTCTTCACACTCAAGATATTTGTCCAATTCGCTGATCCAGTCCAACAAAAATTCTGTGGACAAGCTGCCATCATAATTTGGAATTTCTGGTTTAGGCTTGCTACTAGCCAATAGGACTGACCTCAACAATCTCATTTCCGACCCTTCATCATCCAATCCATCTATTGTCACTACGACTTCTTCTTCGCTATCATCTCCTACCTCTGGATCCCTTCTCCTTCTTGCTTCAATTTCCTCCAAATGGGCAGTAAGGATCCTGATTTCCTCCCGCAATCCTTCCTCTGCTACCCTCTAGGCAACTCTTCCACGACCTCATCTTCCTACCTCCATTTCTTAGGCAAACTCTAAATCCTACTCTGATACCACTATGATGGCACAAGCCCGTGACTTATGATTTAATCACCACAATAATTATTAATCGACAAATGATTTAATCAACGATTGTGTAATTAGTTTGATAAACAAGGATTAGCGTGGATATTTTTGGTTGCATTAATGTTTGTATTGATTACCCTGTACGCCGAGAGGACAGTTGTCCTAGCCTCGAATTTCCTTCTCGCTCTTGGCTAAACCCTAACCCTTTCATTGCTACCCCGTCATTTTCGCTCTGCTTTGTTTGGTGTGAGAGCTCTGCTCCTCGATTCTGTTGGTGACTGTAAGTGCTTCAAGTCGATGCTCTGTTCAAGCCGACTATGGGCTTCTCTGTTGGTAGGTGATATAACTGTGCTCTGTATTTGTATTTAATTTATAGTTAGCTCGACTCTATCGTTTGGTTATCGACTTTATTGTGAGGGTTTCCCTGCTATCTCGGTGGTCCGGTGCTCACTATCTCTCCTTCGTTCCTCACGTGTTCTACTGAGCTTTCTTAATGGTTTCTTCAGCGGCCTGTATGGTTATTTTGTCGTTTGACTTGTCTGCATGTTGTGAATACAGGTTGCGGCCTCAAAAGGACCCTTTCCTCTGCGTTCACTCAACTCTGGAAAGGTATTAACTCATTCTCTGCTAAATGTTTTCTCCACAGTTTTTCTTATGTGCTAATAGTTACTGCTCCTTGTGAGCAGGGTTTCTTGCAATGGTCGTGATCCAAGTGTGAGTTCCTTCGTCCAGCGTTGGTTGTTGAATTGGTAAGTCTTTTCGGTATTTATTCTCTCTTACTATCGGTCATCCATTTTCTCCTTTAACCTTCAGTTGACAATGCTAATGCTTTGTTATGGTGCCTGTGCATGTCGTTGTGACTTCTAGTTGGATTACTACTCGACCCTTCCTTCGAATAGAACCAGCAGGATCATTCCTTGTTGCAATTGTTTAGTCGAGGGTTTCTTTAGTCGCTTCCTTTTGTAGCGTAGTCATTTGACCTGGGTCTCTGTTTTATCGTTGTCTGGTTGATGGCAATTTGGCCTTCGAGTTCAGTTGTGTTTGATTACATTGATTCTTCAGTGGTTTGTAACGATTTCAGGGTTATAACCCTAACCCTCTTTTCTTCATTCTGCTCCCGGAGGAGGGTTTGCTCGGCCTTAGGGTCGCTGGACTTTAGAACTTGTAGTTTTATAGTTTATATGCAAGTTTCAATACTATAATCACTTTTAAAGATGAACAAAAATAATTTTTGATGTATAGGTTTACCTCTTTTATGAATGCTCTTCTCTGTGGTTGTATTTGCTTAATGAAAAGCTTCGACTGTAGCGTACTTTGGTACTTCTGTAGTTTGTCGATATGACTAGAACTATCTACTCAGTCTTCGCGCTGATACTGTGCCTCTGTCTGTCTTCGATTTTGAAGTTGTATCTCTGCTTGTCGCTTGGTGCTGGAACTTCGTCTCTGTTTAAACTGGGAGGGTTTCTGGTAAATTATACAACTGTCTTTACGTTACAGATGATAGAAATTAGATAATAAAACAATATCTAGATAGAAGGATTCAGGAATGCAAAATGTCTATCTTTGTATTGCTCTTCTGTGTTGGAATGTTGAACCTTTTCCACACTGTAGTACATTTCTTTTGTAATGTTACAATACAGTTATGCAAACTGTTTGCAGTTGTTTCTTCAGTTACACAGTTGAAAAATATCATAAAAGAGATCGCGTTCATTTGTAATAGCAATTTTCTATATGATTACTAATTATATAATTCATATGATTCCATTTATTTTGACAATAAAAATATTTTAGAAATATTACTTCTTATTTTTTTAATTAGATTTTGATATATAGTAATAATTAATTATGAAAATTTTAACTTTTAATATAATTTTAAATAATTCGCCGATCGAGGTGCGAAACAATTGGAGGCCTGCTTGGGTTTGATTAATATGACAGAGCATTTATTGGTTTGGCACAGTGGGTGGTATCCCCCACGCCCTCACACACTTATTCACTATGATAACATGAAGTGTCACAGATTAAGGCAGATCCACGATGTGAAGGTTGGTAACCCTTAGTGCCTACAGGTGGTGGGAGCGGAGGTGGAGTTAAGACCATCTGTCTGACATATAAACTTGAGTCCTCAACATCTTAGGGAGCCTAAGTTTGATGTTTATAGGTTTGTGGCGCCAGAACACGAGAGGTATGCCTAGCTGCTTCCTGTCTCAGTTCGAGGTTGGCCTATAAAGTCTGGTATGTTATAATGCTATCTATGTATCCTGGGTTGGGGCTGCTACTCGTGATAAGCCTCACATCCGGAGGGGAAAGGAAACATTAGTTAAATTAACATTTTATGTGACTAGCAATATTGGCCTTCTTGACTATGTAATGTCAATTTCTATCTTTTTTGGCAATATCCTTTCTCGCATGGGCATGCTTACTGGTTTCGGGTTGTTTCTCATGATGTTTCCTATGCATGTTGATAATTGGGCTCTTTGTTTTAAGCTTGAATTGTCTGGGCAAGTCCTATGGAGAGTAAGGGTTTTGATAAATGATCAGGGCCGAGTTTACGGATTTAGGGCTCAGGGGTGCATGGGGGCTACCATTTTTATTCTGGTGGTATCTCCCACTCCCGGAGAGTTATTGTTTATGTATGCTTGTTGGCTCGGGTATTGGAATTCTGAAGGGGCGCAGTGTTGTCCGACACTTCATTTGTTTTTCTGGTCATACATTAAATTAATGCTTGTCTTTCGGGTGGTTCTTTGTACAAATCATATTCTAGGTTTGCCTACGCTGTATCCACTTTCGACCTCTAAATAGTAGGTTGGTTTACAAGTGCGGGAAGGTGGAAGAAGGGTGAAGAAAGGGGTTTGAGCTTGAACCACCAGTCAAAGATTGGGAGGATCTAATCACGGACCCTGGGTACACTCGTGACCATCTCACCCTGTTTAGACAATTCGTCCATCTCTGCTGGTTGATGAAATGCATAGTGGCCAAAGCAATCGTTGCGACCACCAACACAACAACGCAAAGTGAGGCCGAGTCGGGCCTCCGAGACATTCAAAACGAGCTCTAGCTTATTCAACTTCAGTTGCAGAATCAGAATGCTCTCTTGGACCGCATTGAGCAACATATCCCATATCTGCCGCAATTTGAGTTACCAATATCAAGTGCTAAAGATCCTGCTCTGGTGGATTCATCAGATGATTAGTTGGTCGAAGTTATGCCTGTTAATTTGCGCTTAATTTTGGTTGTATATGTCGGGTAGCATTTATGTTTTCAGTGTTATGCTTACTAGTTGGTTTCGAGACTATCAACCTTATAAGGCTTGGTTAAATAGACTCAAACTATTTATGTTTTGGATGGCTTATAATGCGATTCAGTGGTCAACAAACCTGGTTTCCCACTGGGCAGATTGAGGCCACCGAATAACTTATATATTTCTAACCTGCCTATTTATAGATGAATGAATGAAAGTCACTGCTAAGCTTACAAAAAACGTAAAATATTTTAAATAATTAATTTTTATGAAAGCATTTTTTGATATTAATATAAAAACACTTAATTATAAATTTAAAACATAATTGTATATAAAAATTAAAAATGAAAAAATATTGGCTTTTAATTACTTAATTTATTAGAAAAAAGAAAAAACTTATTTACATGCTTATATTTTTTTAAAAATAAATACATATAAGTTTAACCAAGTGCATAAATTTAAGGAAAAAGGTAAAATGAAAAAATTAATATTGAGTACCTTAGAAATTAAAAAAAAATAAAATTGATAATTGAAATGGTAATTTTTATATATACTCAACCATCGAAATATACCTTAGAAATTAAAATCTTTTGACAACCTTATAAAGGTATTTAGCCTTGTCTCATTTTCAAAAGATTTGCAAGGGTATATAATACAAGGTTGCATAGCTAATATTCCTTGCTGCTGCTTAGTAAAAAAATAGTGACACTATAAGATCATTATTGTTAGTTAATATGTTATGTAAAAGTAGTTGTAAAATTTATCTTTCGTCTCATATTTGGCAATGAAATGCACACTTATATTGTGTATTGGCAGAAAAGAAATCCATGGTCATTATTTTTTATTTTTATGTTATTTTTTATTATTTTTTATTTAATTGATTTTATTTTTATGTAATTTAACTAAATCAAAATGTTTACAAGATAAGACAAGACATTACATCATCTTTTCCATAATAAATTAGAGAACACCTCTAAGTATAAAAAAATATTTTTAATTAATTTAACTATAATCATAAAATTATACCTCAAAATGATTTGAAATTAAGATGAGTGAAAAAGGTTTTGAATTTTTTTTAACAGACGTGGAAAATTTCCACTTATTAACGGTCCTAAAGTTCTACTGCACGAACGAACGACCCATCCTTTTAAAAATTTGAAAGCCCCATTATCATTTACTCTGTTTTGGAAAACGAGGTTAAACATTTATGGCTTCATGAATGATCCCATTTAACTGTCAAATGCGACGGAAATGCTTTTGGTGTAACAATGGAATGCTGCATGAATTAGCCCCCTTTCTAAAAAGAAAACACAAACCTCCCGCCGAGGGTTTAGAATATGATAGAAATCAATATATGAATTGAATGTGGATAACAATATACAATCCTGCACAAAAATGAAGCCTGCAATCAATTAGATGAAAATATATCCGATCCGTACGAGCTGATGTGGACTGACGCTGTCAATCTCCAAAGTACAAACTGACGGTTAGACTGACTCCGTCAACCTGCAAAGTACAAAGTATGAACCGACGTCATATTATCATTGCAAAATAAGACTCTAAGTCATTTAACCAATCAGAATTGAATTGAGAAAAATCATATTAAAAAAAAAAATAATTTAAATATTAGATAATGTAATTTAATTTTTTGGTCAATTTAAAACTAATTCAAAAGTCAATACATTTCTGAATGCGTTACACCTTGATAATAAATAAATTATATACATAGTAAATAGAAATCAAAATCTTTTGACAACCTTATAAAAATATTTCGTTTCAAAAGTGTGTGTTGGTGTATTATTTCTCTTGGAAAAATTTGGGCAGATCAACTCGGAAGGGAATTTTTTAAAGCTTGTTGGCCAAACTAGGAGGGCCTAACCCTAAGGGTGTCGAGGAGAATTGACCCTGTGACCTCCATATCGACGAGATACTTAACAATAGGGACTCGACTAGTTGAGCTAACCCTTGGGGCTATGTGTTAGTGTATTATACAAATAAAACAAAATAAATTATACCTCCATGCATAATATTATATATATACTAAAGAAATATATGCATACATTATATGGTCTTTTTTCTTGAGGGATAAGGTGTTTGTCTTGTGGAAGTTGAGTGATAAGGTGTTTATCTTGCTTCCACATAATGCTTGGGATGAAACATGTCTAAAATTATAATATTATTTGGGAATTCAACCATTTCAATGGGTGTCTAAGTCAAGTAATTTTGTGTAAATTTAATATTATTTCGGATTTCTTCTTCGCAAAGATCAAAAGTTAATTCCACAAATGTATTAGTGAAACTAGTAGACTAGTCTCTTGTTTACGACTCAATGCGTGATGGATCAAAGTTAAAATGGATTTACATTAATTCTTAGTATGTGAGTCTATACATGCGCAAGTACATGTGCACACATGCCAACTCCTTGTTGAACATGATAACAATTACACCTCACTCATATTAAACAACACACCAATAATATGTATATAATTTATGATTGACATTGAAACAATTTTTTAAATGTCATGTTCCAATTCTATATTAAACATTTAAAAAATGATAGATCTCCAGAGTATTAATATATAAACGTCCACAAGGTCCTGGATAAACAGTGATCGGGTGCTTTGTTAAGGCACTCCTTGATGTGAAGTCACAGGTTCAATTCCCTGCCTTGATTGAGATGATATATTGTACATGATGAAGATATAATATTGCCAAACTTACAAAAAAAAACAAAATATAAGAACAATTTTGAATAAAAAAAAGTTGTTTTCAATCACTTTATATTACTTAGATAAAGTTGATTTTAGAATATTTTATTTAAGATAGATATTAGAATAATTTACTTTTAATAAATATTGAAATATTCTTTTATTATTATATGTAAACTCTATGTGAACATAAGAGTTACACATCTCTTCCATATTGACTTGTAAAAAAATACATTTTGACATAAAAAACCTCATCTATTTTAACTATAAAATAGTTTAATGATAACATGTGAAATCAATAAAAACTGTTAATGGCATTTTAACTATAAAATAGTTTAATGATAACATGTGAAATCAATAGAAGTTGTTAATAACATTTTAACTATAAAATATTTTAATGATAACATGTCAAATAAAATATTCACAACTCATGAGATTTGATTGAAACTTTGGTCATAAATATTGACATTGATATGTCTACTATGATAACACTTGAGGTATATATATATTTTTTACTATTTTATTTCCTTGAAAAATACTATATGTAAACCCATAAAATTAGTCACTTTAATTTTCAGAATTAATTAAAAATCATTTTTTTGGGGCTAAAAATGAAAGCAATATACCCTACCATGGCAAGTATAAAAATATTGTATGACGGTTAACTATTTATTTTTGTTAATTATACAATGATATGGGGTTTAACAGTAAGTTTTGTTGGGTGAAACCCACGAGAGGAAGGTTCAAATCTCATTGAGTAGATGCCTTGTTGTGTCTTGGCTAGAAGAGTAGGCGACCCCATAGCGGACGTCACAGCTCTTGTTGAGGCATAAGTTTCTTGCTATTGTGCGGCTTGCAAGTTGTTGCACATAGCCTAGGTTTATAGTGGCAGCCAATTAGATTTGATTCTAAATCTGTTTAAGATAACTCTCACCAGTTACCGATTATCCTAGATTAAAAAAAAACACAAAACAACAAATTATTTATTTCTATTAATTAAAACAAATTTCGTGAGATTACCTTAGTTTTTCATGGAACATTTAACTCCACGTATGAACCAAATTAATACTTCACCCAAAAATTCTATACGTTTATCCCCACACTAAAACATACTACAATTATATTGTGTGTGAGTTCATCATTCCTTTCTCGTACTTGTCCCGCCTTAAATTTTAACTATGTATGATTTAGTTTTTTTGAGTGAAAAAAAAAAATAAAATATTTGGTGTGTTTTGGATTATACAATTTTTTTAAGATGGTTTGATTTTTTTGCACTTATGAAAGATTTAAAGTAATAATTTTTATATAAGGAATGGTTTAACAAAACAATTTATCACAAATGATTGTACATCTTGTGAATGTTTTATTTAACTATTTCATTGTAATATTTTTTTTAGTTATTTCTATCAATAATCCACAAAATTACATATATTGTTAATTGTTGGTTTGCTATTCTTGAAACTAGACTATTGGTAATGTAATAAATTTTTTAATAGTCTAAAATCTTACAAGATATGACAAAGTACTTAATCCAAAAATTATAACTATTAAGTACATTGTTATATTAAGGATAATTAGCTCTAGTGTGCCTGTAAAAACCAAGAAAACATAGAGCTAAAGGCTTCATAATCATCATGAAAACTAGGAGGAAATAGAGGGTTCCACCTTGATATAAATTGTAGCAGATTTACTATTTGTTCCTATACCAGATTTAGGGGCCAAGTGAGTTTCTATGCATGTCATTATTTTGTCCAAAGCTTTCATTTGGAGCCACATTTTGTTGAGAATTAATAGGATTTCATCTTTAACTTTGTTTCTTTCCAAGAGTACCTTGTCGAGAAGAGTCTTCATTTACCAATAAAACTTGATTATATAAAGATATTGATTTTGGCACCCTTTAATATGCTTTGTGTCTAAGACTCATGCCACAACATCAACAAGGATATCTAGATTTGAAAGGCAACATCTTTCCTAGATGACCTCCATCTCTGCTTCCTTAGGCTCTTGTTGGATTCCTAAGAAATTTAGTGATGGAAAAGCTTGGAAAAGGACTTTGCATAGTAACGAGCATGTGAACCACCTTGCATATTGCGACCACCACTTCCCAATGATTTGCGGGTGATGGCATGTCATTGTAGTGATGAGCAAAAGAAAATGAGACAAGGACAGATGTGAAGGGAGGTGGGAACGACAAGGGTCAAATATGGAGAAGAGTCATGGGTGTTGACTAGAGTAGACAGACTAAATGACCTCGCTAATAACCACCATTGAATCCACTCACACAAACTAGAGATTGGAAGGAAACAACCAATGTTTGCAACAAATAAATTGAAAGGGAAAAGCAAAGATGTGAGAGTATTTTCATTGCAAGAAGATAACAAATCAATGGAGAAGACTATCATCATAACAAGAGATCAAAATTTATAGAGCCTGTTATGAAACCAACTCACAAAAAGATAGAAAGATAGATCAACGCCTTAAAATTCAGCTTCTTCGAGGAGGCAACCTCCTTTACATTACACAAATGAACAATTCTTAGATGATACAAATGACGAAACCTCCCTTCTATATATAGGAGTCTAAGGGGTCACAATATAATCAAGCTGACATAACAATAATAACATAAGGGCACAACAATAACAATAGTGGGTTTCTATGGGGCACACTAATAACAATATGGGGACAACAGGGGCACACTAATAACAATAAGGGCTACAATGACAATAGTAATGGGGAATCACTAGTATCATAGGGACCTAACATGCCCCTCTCCTTCTGAAAAGCATTTTCCTTAACGCTTGAGTAGTTTTGTATGCTTCTGTATAAAATTCTCATCCTTCCATGTGGAATCTTCAACGGATAAGTTCTTCCACTTGATGAGATACTCTGAAATTGATTGATTTCATAGCTGTCGAGTTCTTGTTTCTGTGATTGCTTCTGGTTCCAATATGATTTTTCCTTCCTCGTCAAGTTCTGGCAATATTGTTTGAACTGGGAGCTTGTCACCTATAACCTTATTTAAACATGAAACATGGAAAACTGGGTGCACTCGGGAAGCTGCAAGAAGTTGCAGGAAGCTCCAATTTGTATGCCATAGTACCAATCTTTTGCAACACCTTGTATGAACCATAATACTTTGGTGATAATTTATTATCCTTCTTAGCTTGCTTGAGAGAAATTTGTTTATATGGTTGTAGCCATAGGAATACCCATTTACCTACATCAAAAATTCTTTTGTTGCGATGTTGATATGCCCGTTGTTTCATTCTATTCTGTGCCAACGTAAGGTTATCCTTTAAGAGTCGGAGAACTTGTTGTTGATGCTCGATGTGATGTTCCACTGCTTGAACCTTAGAATTTTCTCTTAAATATGATGTGATGGATGGTGGATGATATCCATAAAGTGCCATAAATGGGGTCATTTTTGCTACAGTATGGAAGGAAGTGTT
>APFE031465607.1:4359-15340 GCA_000404065.3 Pinus taeda | reverse complement strand
CTGTCAACATGTTCAACATGATCCTTCCAAGACTTGTTGTAGATTAGTATATCATCAAAAAATACTAACACAAATTTTCTAAGGAATGGTTTGAAAATTGAGTTCATCAAACCTTGAAATGTTGAAGGTGCATCAGTAAGGCCAAAAGGCATGACCAGAAATTTATAATGACCCTAATGAGTTCTAAATGTTGTTTTTGGAATGTCTTCAATCTTCATTCTGATTTGATGATATCCTCAACGAAGATCCAACTTGGTGAAGTAAATTGATCCATGCAATTCATCTAGTAATTCATCAATGATAGGAATGGGAAACTTATCTTTAATAGTGAGCTTGTTGAGCTCTTTTTGCATATAATTGTTTCTCCTCCAATAGTTGTAGCACCCTGTCAACATGTTCAACATGATCCTTCCAAGACTTGTTGTAGATTAGTATATCATCAAAAAATACTAACACAATTTTCTAAGGAAGGGTTTGAAAATGGAATTCATCAAACTTGAAATGTAGGAAGGTGCATTGACAAGGCCAAAGCATGACCAAAAATTCATAAATGACCCTTCATGAGTTCTAAATGCTATTTTTCGGAATGTCTTCAGTCTTCATTCTGATTTGATGATATCCTAAACGAAGATCCAACTTGGTGAAGTAAATGATCCATGCAATTCATCCAGTAATTCATCAATGACAGGAATGGGAAACTTATCTTTAATAGTGAGCTTGTTGAGCTCCCTATAATCTGGACACATGCCCCATGATCCATCCTTCTTGTGCACCAATACTACTGGAGCAGAGAAAGAACTTTGACTAGGTTGAATTATACCAGCCTTTAGCATTTCTGCAACCATACGTTCAATTTCACTCTTTTGGGCATTGGGATATCTGTACGACCTGTTGTTTGGAGGAACACTTCCTGGAATCAAATGAATAGCATGATCATGATCACGAATAGGTGGAAGGCCTTTGGGAGTCTCAAATACCTTGGAATGATTGTCTAAGACATTTTGGATATCTCGAGAAATATATGATTTCGAGGTGGAAATCTCTAGCGAACATAATCGTGCAATTATGCCTCATTGTTCCTTCTTTAGAAGCTTTATCATATCGTTAGAGTTGATTATCTTTCTCGGTTTCCCTGCAATACCCCTTAATTCAACTTCCTTTCCTTCCACACAAAATTTCTTGAAAAGTTCTTGAAAATTAAAAGCTTTTGTACCCAAGGATTGTAGCCATTGGACTCCTAGTACAACATCAATGTCACCCAATGGAATGGAAAGCATTGGGTTATTCAATACATATTCTCCCATGGATAGCTTGATATTATGACACTTTCCAGAGAAAGTTATGGTTCCTCCACTTGCAACCATCACTTGACACTCTGGTGTTGGATATAGGAAGCACTTCAATTCCTTGGCTATCTTACAATGAATAAAATTATGGATACTTCCCAAATCAATCAACACTATTACCTTTTTCTTCTTGATATGTCCTTCTATCTTGATAGTTTGAAGAGTGTTAATTCCAACCAATGCATTACAAGATATGGTCGGATTCATTTCTTCTTTATCTAGGGATTGTTCATGGAGTATATCCTCTTCCTTAGACATTTCTTATTCCTTTTCTTCCTCCTCTTCACAATCTATGTAGAATAATTTCTTCTTAGCACACTTATGACCTTTAGTGTATTTGCTATCACAACTGTAACAAAGCCCTTTTGCTCTTTTTTCTTCTAGTTGTTGTTGTGTCAACCTTGTAGGTTGTGGAAGCCTAGGGGCAACAACACTTCCATCTTTATAGTTGTCAGTGGTAGGCTTCCTTGTTGCCATAATTTTGCTTTCCATTTTTCTTGCTAACCTAAATGCCTTCTCCAATGAATCAAGTTCCCAAAGGCGAACCTCATGTTGGATATTATCTTTTACAGTCCCTATGAACACATCAATCCTATGCTCCTCTGGAATATCTTTTACCCTTATGTTCAATTTTTGTAAGTCCTCAATGTGCTCCATCATTGAACCCTTTTGTTTGAGATTTATCAATTGGCTAAAAAAGGTGTTGCTTTGTATATCCTCATAATGTGCTCTCATTTCTTTCGTAAAAATTTCCCAAGTGACAATTTGTTTACGAGAGCAAAGCCATCGATACCATACAAACTGATTTGGTTCCAAATATAAAGTTGTAATACGTACCTTTTGTGTGTTTTTCACATTATGGAGATCGAAAAGTTGGTCCATTTGTAGTATCCATGTTCCGAGATCCTTGCCATCAAACTTCCTCATATCGATTTTTGGAACATGGTGGGTCTTCAATCCAACATTAGAGTCTATGAAATCATGAATAACATTTCTTTTGTTCTCATTGTGAGTTTCCTTTACTACCCTTTCACCATTAGTAACCATTTCTTATAGCAACTTATTCAAATTTATCTTCAATTCTTCCATCTTAGCGTCCATGCCATTCATCTTAGCATCCATGCCATTCATCTTAGCTTCCATGCCATCCATCTTAGCTTCCACGCCATCCATCTTAACTTGCATGCCAGTCATATTAGCTTCCATGCCATTCATCCTGGCTTCAATTACCTTTTGTGAGAGTGAAATTTGTTGTACTTGGTCTTGTAATTTTGATATATCATGTTGCATTTCTTCCTTTTCTTCACGAGTCATGCTAGAGCTTTCATGTTGCTTACTAGGTGTTTCCATTTTCTTTCTTCGGGGCATAAATTAAAGCTAATAATTCTTCACTATTCCCTTTGAATTCCTTCAAACTATTTTTTCAAACCAATCTGATGCAAAAAAAAATAAAAAATAAAAATAAAATAAATAAAAAATATTACACATTTTTTTTTTCACTTTGCAAAGCTCGATATTGAATCTGTTGTATCTCTGTAACTGCGGATCTCGAATATATGAAATTGTGTCCTGTAGTAGCCCTTTTAGTCCTCTTTCTAAACCCACAAGTCTGATCAAGATTAGATTATCCAAGGAAGAGTTATGCCAAATCTCCCACGATGGCCTGATTATAGACTAGTTTAGTAGAGCAAACTTGTACGAAGTTCCACATGTCACTGTTTCAATCTTAGTACCTGAAATTGGTATACAAAAAACTAAAAACCATCCTCTTTCTGAAAATTATTACGAAATTTCAATCTGATGCTCAGAACAAAAGTTATGACGATTTTCCCCAGGTCACCTATTTGGAATGTAATTCAAGAGCCTGCAAATACCCTAAATTCCTCAGATCATATCTCCGAAAATATAACGATACAAGGTCTGAAATTCAGACCCGACATTCAAAACAATTTTGGCTCAAATGGGTTTTTCTTTTAGCTTTTGAAACATCGCAGAGAAAAAGTTATAGCGAAAATTCCACTATGGCCTGTTTGGAGCAGCGAAACCCTAGAATCCAAAGGTATGATACCAAATGTTATGAAACCAGCTCACAAAAAGATAGAAAATATAGATCAACGCCTTATAATTCATCCTCTTTGAGGGGGCAACCTCCTTTACATTCCACAAATGAACAATTCTTGGATGATACAAATGACTAAACCTTCCTTCTATATGTAGGAGCCTAAGGGTCACAATATATTCAAGCTGACATAACAGTAATAACATAAGGGCACAACAATAACAATAGTGGGTTTCTATGGGGCACACTAATAACAATATGGGGACAATAGGGGCACAATAATAACAATAAGGGTTACAATGAGAATAGTAATTGGGGAATCACTAGTATTATAGGGACCTAACATAGCCACATCAGGAAGCAAACATGAGGATGGTCTTGGCATTGAGTTCGCTTGAGTGAGCTATCATAAAGGGTAATAGAGAACATTAAACAAGTGAGCATCAAAATGTGGGTGTATATTGTCAAGTAGGTGAGGGGTGGCATGACACATCTTCCTAACAACCTGACCACACCCTATCTCTTCCTTCGTCACCCCATCTAAGGAATTTTTTCATAGTGCTTATAACACATCAAATTTTGAAATTTATTATCATGTCTTACACAATTATAAAATTGAATTTTATAATCTATATATAATATTATATTTATACAAAATTTGAGTAAAATATAATATTAAATTTTTTAATAATATACTATTTATGTATAATTAAAATGTAAATTTAAAATTATAAAATCTTAATGTATGTAACCATATATCTTTTATATGTGTTATATAAATTTATATTTATTAACAAAGTTTTCCCATAACAAATCAAGTTGAAAAATAATGTTTTAAATGGAATTTTTGGTTAAGCTACATCCTTTTTTTTTTAAAGTAAAATTTATATTTCAAATTTTTAAAAAGAAACATTAGATCAATTCGGGGTTTGTCCTAGTCTACTGCTTCGAAAATCTAACCAGTGACAAAATCAGGATTTTTGTAGCATCTACACAAAGTTTTTAAAGTTCAACAAAAAAGTCAATAAAGTGTATTGTAGGATTTAAAAACTCGATTTATAGCCTAACTTGAAAATCAAAATTTGAAAACTAAAACAACTAGATTGATGATAACCCGTCCTTTGGAATTAGAGGAGTCTAAAGCATCCAATTCTAATAGCTCATTGTTGCTACCGAGGGAGCCTCTAGGTCTGGAGGAATGCCTAAATGGAATGCACTAGCCACCTATCCATATTACTCATTATAAATTATAGCTCATCCAACATTAAAGGATTTCCTCCTTGGCCCCATTTTTGTCTAGTAAGACTCAGCCAAGCAGGAGCCTCAAATGCCAACATATATCAATAGTTTACATCTACTAACTATATCTCCCTCTAGTATGCCCTATATCAGGCATCCAGTCAACAATCTCCCCAAGCATTTTGGAGTCAGTGAAGCACCCTCCTGCCTTGCAATATCATATTCCACGAGTGATTTCATCTTGTATTTCCTATGGAGTGTTCGCCTAATACCTTTGTGTTGAGTTCTCCTCCCTTTGTTGGGCACGAAAGTGACCTTGGTCCTTGAAATATGTCGCTCCCTGCCTACTTCTGACACATTAAAATTTAGCATGACATTTCAAAATGGAGCCAACAAAGTGTCTGATTACCTATGAAGAAGAGAGCACCAAAAGATGGAGTATAGAAGAAGATAACAAACCAAGACTAAGTCAAAATTGGAGAAGCCCCATAATAACAACAACAATAATAATAAATAAAATAAAATAAAATAATATCAATACACAAGTGAATAAAATAATAAATATGAGAAAATATAATAATAGTAAATAAATAATAAATAATAAAGGAAATATAATAATACTAAATAAATAATAAATAATGAAGAGAATATAATAATAGTAAATAATAAACTAGGGTTCTAAATAAATATATATTAAAATGACTATAAAAATAGTAAAAATAAGTAAAATTAACGAAACGTTAAAAAATGAATAAAATGAGAAATAATTAAATCAAGAGAAATAATGTATTAAGTAAAACTTAAAGTAAAGAAATAAAAGTTGGCATGTTGACACATGGAATGTATGCATGTGAATCCCTGTCCATTTTTGGAACTGTTTGGTTTATTTAATGGATGATGAGAAGGATGAGATTATTCATTCCTTATATTGGAAGATAATTGCTGTGAGGTAAAGGATTCCCTGACAATAGTACATTGATTGAGGGCTCAGGGATGGCCAACTGTAGAAAGATTATTTGCAACTGAGCCTATGGTTAGGTGTAGACTCGTCCCCAAAACTTTGTTGCAGTTAGTGAGATTCAAATAGATTTCACTCTGAAATCACAAGTAAGGGTTATCCTCGTTACAGGCAAGTCGTCTCTACTCGTGTTTTTCGAAATTTCTATGCTAATTAGTTGAATATTTTATATGATGATTATAAATTCCATAATTTTTTTTGTAAGCTTGGCAGGACTGCATCTTCATCATGTCCAATATATCACCCCGATTAGGGTAGGGAATTGAACTAGTGACTTCACATCAAGGAGTGTCTTAACAGAGCACCCGATCACCATCTATCCAAGACCCCGTGGACGATTATAAATTCCATAATTGATAGAATTAGTTTTATGTTTTAATTTAGGGTTGTTACAAGGACCAAGGTAGGTGATAGAGGAGGCCTAAGACAAAGAGGTCTAAACAAGTTAGTACTATTAAGTAAGAAGTACCATATCAGAGTGTCTAGCCCGTCGAGACCAGTGGAGCCAAAATCAAGAAAAGAAATCATTGAGAAAACCTAGCTAGAAGGAAAAAAAAATCAACAAGTCCTAGAGGATGTACAAAGGAAAGGGAAAGCAATAAAAGAAAAAGTAGAGGGAAATGAGATTTAAAGATGGAGTCAAGGAAAAAACCTCCAAAAGTGTGACTTGGATGGAGAAAATTAGATCAATGAAAAATAATAATTTGCCTCCATGTAATTCCTGGTATTTAGAATTTACCATTCCCTTCTTTTGAAATCACCCATAGATAAGGATGAAAGACTATCACTGTGAGTAATGAAGATAGTGAATGGGAGCACTTGTTGACGTTAGACACTTTTATGGCTGCAAAATTCCAAATCTTCTCATAATTAAAATGATGAATCTCCACTTGATCCAATTCATTAAACCTGTACTTAAACTGGTGTGATTTTGCATCATATATTAGCTAGGTTGCATTTGTGCAAGGGAAATTAAGACACGATGATGGCATTTGTAACATACCCCTTACTATCCCTATCCCCTACTAAGAGTAAAAGGAGGAAATCTATGATGACCCAATCTCTAAAGTTCAATTATGGAAATGGAATCTAAATTTTTCGATATCTTTCAACTTCCTTAAAATTTAAATGGATGACATCATTGTGTTTGTCTCATCAAAATCTTCCCAACAATATAAAATTTGCCCCAATTCGACTTCCAAATCAAAAGATATGTTCGATTAATCATTGGCCTATTAGGTCTTGCCACGTCATTTGTCCTTCCACCTGACGCACATGTGGCATCCCAAGCGGTGCCCCATGGCAACTATGCCAATTGGTGAGCCTACATCGAAGGAATGTAGGTCTTCATAGTCGGAGGTTGACACTTCCTCGTGAATCCACTAAACTTAAATCTAACCAGGGTCTAAACCTTGACCTAGCCGACCGACCTGAACATCGACCTAGATGTTACACCCGACCTTACTTCTGGGACTGACTACCACCGAGCCTCGACTATCCCGACTCCTAACTAATGACCCCGCCCAACTACTTGGCTTGCACCCTATTATTTGAGCATGGATTCATCCCAACTTCCCCCTCTAAATCGACTCGCCTGACCCCGACCTAGTGGGCCCCATACGTGAATTCAACCTATTTTGTGAGTGTTCATTCTTAGCATTTTTTTGCTTTCGATTTTCTTTGTAATTCCACATAGGCCCAAACCCTAACAAATTTGACTGCCTGTGAAGTAAAAAACTTGCCTCTATGATATCAAGAATTGGAACATGAAGATCTCATAGAATCTTCCCAACACCCCTCAAGCATAGAAGCCATCAAGTGATGCACTCCTGCTATTAGCTAAGCTAAAGTGCATAGATTAGCTTACTCATAGAATTTGCTAGGATGGCCACAAAACTTGGGCTATTCCTTGCCCAGTGAAATACACAGGGAATGTGCGACTTGAGTGCACTTCTCAAAGTTACAGGAATTCAATCCAGCTTCCTAGCCCCAGTATATAGATGTTTGCATCCCTTTCTTTATATTCACAACAACTCATGTGCACAGAGAATAAAATTAAATGAACACCAATACATCCTAGTTGACCACATTCATTAAATCCAATGAAATAAACACAAAGATTCACCATCTCCTCAAGACTAGAAAATCGCTGAGATTCAAGCTCTTGAAAGATAGATAGGAACTCAACCATTCCTCATAAATTTATATAAGAATAAAAAATTGCACTTATACATAGGAATCTAGATTTCATGTAGCAATTACAAGAATTACATCCCTTTTCATATAGGGGGATACATATCCCTCACAACTACTATGATAAATAATCCTCATAATCAACATGCATATAAAATTATTGGCACATCAATCGCATTAAGCATTATTACACAAACAAAATTGAAGTTATACCACTCTTCAACACGAGTTCATGCACTCAATACTTCATCACTCAAAATATTGACCAAGGCATTAGTGTTGCATATTCATACATGAAGTCAAATTCCATATATATTATTAGTAGTTATACAACTTACTTGGCATAACCAATACTCAAGATATCAACACTCCAAATAATTCATGAACCCAAGTTTCATACATTCAAGTAACCTTAAAATCAACACAACAAGCATTCATGTGAGATTTACTTGCATATATAAATGTAATAAACACTTATGTTATATCCAAATATTGAAAATTGAGATTGGGACTTCAACTCTCCATCCAACCTTAGACTTGAAGCTACAACCACATTTACTTGTAGCTATCACCCCAACCCGGATTCCAATGCTTGAGGTGGCATGCTTCTAATGAATTTCAATTGACAGAACAAATAAAACAGGATGCCACAAGGCCACACTGCCTTCATCCACCAACTACACACATTTTCATTTAGTCTTTTCAGGCATAATCACATCTCTGCCAGGATAACATAGTACAAAGAGTTTTCAACTCGCATTCAAGAGAAGGGAGTCCACATAAAGGAAGGTTCATAAGCTATTATTGGATAAAGAGATCAACTCTCCATGTGGTTCATCAGTGAGAAAATAACCAAAGATTCAACCCCAAGGAATTTCCTGGTGGTTCATCAAACTCACAAGCACCTGAGGGATTCCTCCCAATCCAATAGGTTTACCAATCCACAAGCTTTGAGTGGGTCCCTCAAACTTATAGGAAAGCCACCACTCTCTATAGTGCTTTCACCCAACAAGCCTCTATGAGGGTTCTTCAACATGTTTTATGTATCCAAAGGTTGATTGATTACTAATTTTAATCACAACCATCCATGTGTCTGCCATGTTCATCTCCACTACCAGTGCACTTTCTTCCACGGTCTCTGCATGTGTGAGGGTGAGAGGGAGTGTCCTTTTTTTATTTTTTATTTTATTTTTGTTGCATATGCCTATGTGTGATCCTGTGGGAATCCTCCCCCAAACAGATTAACCGTCTTCCCTTTTTCTAACTCTATGCCAGTAAACCGCCTAGGACAATGTTGTCCATATTGGCTTTAATATTTTGTCCTCTTCTTGCTTGTTGTTAGAGCTATAGGACACCTAGGCCTGTCTATCATTTTCCATTTAAATTTATTGCTTAGTAAACCTATTTAAATCCACTTAGCCAACCAGGATTGATATTTAAAACAACCCATTCCTCAAGCAATCTCCTTCCTCAAGCAACCTCGTCCCCAAGCTATGAATTCTGTGTACCAAGCCTAACCTTTTTTTATATTTTATTACAACAATATTACAATTGTTTGTAAGAGGGGAATTTCCCCAAGGGGCGGTCACATACTTGGGGGGGGGCATATGGCCACATTGTTGGCCATGTATACTTGGTTGGACAATGGCCATGCATCCCCCCACCTATCTTAACTCTAACACCCTGTCCGAGGGAAGAAGGTCTTTCAAAGCTAACTTAGAGCATTCTTGTTCGAGATTGGATTTAGGAAGGGAGTGCAAAAAATAGTTGAGCAGTGATGCCTATGCGTTGCAACCTTCATTGGCAAGATATTCTATGATTTTTGTTTCTAGATCTCTAGAAATGTTAGATAATAACAATCGAGATCACATGGAGGAGAGTGACTACCCTTTCCAAGATACTTTCCAGATGCTAGCTACTGGAGACTTTACTTGGTGCAATTCCATGAAGGATTTTATTGATCATATTAGTGAAAAGTTGAGTGTCCTCTTACATTAATATTTTGAAGAAAACATGAGGCTAGGGAACCTGGAGGCTTGTCTCCAAAGCTTCGAGCTATGTGGTATTATTGTCGTTAAAATCCATGGGGCTAGTAAAGATAAAAGGGATATTTCCTTAGTGATCTCGAAATACTCCCCCCAACACTAAGATTCATTTGGTTTTCTTTAGATGCCCCATTGAATTTTAACTTGAGGAAGTGTAAAGGAGAGGGCTTCTATATTATAGAGATGAGGGGAGGGAGGAGTGTATTCAGGGAAGCCAAATATCCATGACTAAAAATCCATTCTTTGAGGATTGTTGATTCGAAATCCTTTTCCTGCCAATCTTGTTCCAAACATTGTTGAGAGATTATTAATTTACGAATGTTTTCTTTAATAAGACTCCAAATGGTGTCTTGCGTATGAGAGTGGTATTGAATTTTTTTTGTGATTTCTTTCTTTGAAAAGTGCCCTTAATATGAGTCCATGGGGAAGAGTTCATATTTATTTAATATAGTATTAAGAAATTCCTTTTTTCTCTAATGCTTGATGTTTAGGGGGATGTTGTTAGTATTATCATTTGAGTGACACATTAGATATTCCATAGCATTCAAAACAATGGTTGCATAAAAACAACCATTAAAAATATGTGAAGAGTCTTCCGAGGCTGATATAAGTAAGTTGCAGAGGGAGGGTCCTATGAAGCCCCATTTTTAGAAGGTTATCCAAAGTGAGAGTTTTCCCTTGAACTATAAGTCACAAGAAGAAGGAAACTTTCAAGCACATATTTTGGCCCTAAATGGTTTGCCAAATTTATGCATTTCATTTCTATTGGAATCTTTCCTCCAAGTGATTTTAGGTTTCAACCCTGTACAGAAATTACTTGCATACAAATAACACATAAAACATATATGCACAAAGATTTTCCCCTGGATCCCAAAACCGGGACTACCAGCTTGACTTTTCATTATATTCCTTTCAATGTTACAATACATATTTATACATGGCGAAGCATCCAATACCATGGACTGAAAACCATAGGTAGGTTCGCCCAACCTAATATAGGGTCCAAATTTTTTTTTTCCCAGGGTGCTGTTCCGGACCTCGTAGAGGGGGGCTACCCACCCTCCTCAAACCCCCGGATAGG
>APFE031465601.1:0-10133 GCA_000404065.3 Pinus taeda | reverse complement strand
CGAGAAGGGCTTAAAAATCCTTGTTGGTAAAAATTTATTGCCAGGTTTGAAATCCTACAATCTTGATCTTTGTGAGCATTGTATATATGATAGACAAAGAAGGGTTTCATTTCTTAAAGGTGGCGATGACAGAAAGAAAAATGTGTTAGAATTAGTACACTCGGATGTGTTTGGGCCTATTAACATCAAATATTTAGGAGGAGAATCATATTTTATAACATTTATAGATGATGCATCCAGGAAAGTTTGGGCATATCCTATGAAAAATAAAAGTGAAGTGTTTGGAATATTTAAAAAATTCCATGTTGTTGTTGAAAGAGAGACTAACAAATTGCTGAAGTGTTTAAGAACAGATAATGGTGGAGAATATTGTTGAAATGCATTTAAGGAATGTTGTAACGGTTTTGGCATAAAGCATAAGAAAACTGTGCCTGGTACTCCTCAACAAAATGGTGTCGCAGAAAGGATGAATCACACCATTATGGAAAAGGTGTGAAGTGTGTTGTTCAATTTTGGTTTGGAGAAAACTTTTTGGGCTAAAGCAGTCAGGATTGCTTGCTACCTCATAAATAGATATCCAACTACAGCCTTGGATTTCAGTATCCCTGAAGAAGCTTGGACTGGTAAGAATTTGAATTGTTCTCACTTGAAAATGTTTGGATGTGGCATTCATACATATTCCTAAATAAAATAGAACTAATCTAGATGATAAATCTATGAAATGCATTTTTTTGGGATATGCGGATGAAGATCTTGGTTATCATCTATGGGATCCAGTCAAACATAAAATTATTAGAAGCAGGGATGTTATATTTAATGAGTCAGAAATGTTCAAGAGGACTGTAGGTGAGTTGGAAGTCAAGAAGGTTATTGACAGGTTTGAAGAGCAGCATGAAAACTTACCACCAATACAAGAAAATGAATAGAAAATTTAGGAGCATGAAGAACAACAAGTGGAAAATAATGAACAACAAGAAGAAGGTATCTTGTAGGAACCTTTACAGGAGATTCAACCTGATAATGCACCACCACAGTTGGTTCGCAAATCTTCTAGGCCTCATAAGCCTTCACAAAGGTATCCTCCTTCAAACTATATTTTGTTGACTGATGAAGGTGAACCTAATTGTTTTCAAGAAGCTTGTAAAGTTGAGCACAGTAAAGAGAAGAAAGCAATGGAAGAAGAAATGAACTCTTTGCCAAAAAATAAAACTTGGGAGTTGGTAAACTGCCCAAAAGGTAGAAAGACTCTACAAAACAAATGGGTTTATAGGATTAAGCATGAAGGTGACGAAAAGAATGAGAGGTATAAAGCAAGGCTAGTGGTGAAAGGTTTTGCCCAAAAAGAAGGTATTGACTTCACTAAAATTTTCTCACCTGTTGTTAAATTTCATCCATTAGAGTCATTCTTGTTCTAGTTGTTGCTTTAGACCTAGAATGTGAATAGTTAGATGTAAAAATTGCTTTCATTCATGGTGAATTGGAGGAAGAAATTTATGTGGAGCAACCAAAAGGCTTCACAGAAAAAGGTAAAGAAGGCCTTGTTTGTAGGTTGAAGAGTCTCTATGGGTTGAAATAGGCACCTCGACAATGGTACAAGAAATTTGATTCATTCATGTTGGAACATGGTTTTCAGAGGTTGGAAGCTAACCATTATGTCTATATCAGTAGGTATGATCAAGGAAAGTATATCATATTATTGTTATATGTGGATGGCATGTTGATTTTTGGGCATGATAAGAATAGGATCAATAGGTTGAAGGAAGATTTGGGTAGCAAATTTGCAATGAAGGATTTGGGACCAGCACAATAGATATTGGGCATGCGGATTATTCGTGGTAGGGAAAACAAAAGGTTGTGGTTGTCATAGGAAAAATATATCAAGAAGGTGCTTGACAAGTTTAATATGAAGGATGCCAAGCCAATTGGTACACCCCTTGCAACCCACTTCAAGCTGAGTACTGAATTATGTCCTAGTGATGACAAGGAGAAAGAAGAGATGAGCAGAATTCCTTATGCTTTAGCAGTTGCTAGTTTGATGTAGGCCATGGTATGCACATGACCAGAAATTGCATATTCAGTGGGAGTAGTGAGTAGGTTCCTTACCAATCTAGGAAAACAACATTGGCAAGCAGTAAAATGGATTTTAAGGTATCTCAAGGGTACTAGTAATTACTGTCTATGTTTTTGTCATGATGAGAATGTGCTTGAAGGATTTACAGATGCAGATATGGCTAGAGATATGGATACTAGAAAGTCCACTATAGGTTATTTGTATACATTTGCAGGTGCAACAGTATATTGGGTGTCAAGGCTACAAAAGAATAGTAGCCCTCTCTACAACAGAAGGAGAGCACATAGTTGCAACAGAAGCTTGTAAAGAGATGTTGTGGATGCAACGATTCCTAGGAGAGATAGGAATAAAGCAAGACAAGTATGTGTTATATTGTGATAGTTAGAGTGCCATTCACTTGGCAAAAAACCCAACATTTCATTCAAGAACCAAGCACATTGACTTAAGGTACCATTGGATCCGTCATGTGTTGGAGGAAGAACAATTATCCTCGGAAAAGATCCATACAGATAGGAACCCTGCTGCTATGCTCACTAAGATTCTACCATGAAATATACATGAGTTATGTAGAGGCATGGTAGGACTCGGTGTGACTTGACGACTCTTATTTAGCTTCAAGTGGGAGAATGTTAAGTGTGAAGCCAAATTCATGGAGGATTCTAGATTAGATCTTTTTAGATCTCCAGGATTCTAGATCTTTCTAGATTGCTAGTAGTTTCTAGAATCACATGCAGGATTCTAAATCCTCCTACACTGCTAGTGGTTTCTAGATCATTCCAAATCTCCATCTGAATCACATACAAGATTCTAGGTCCTTCTTCTACCTCTATAAATTTGTAATTTCTCTGGCCAAGAAAAGCAAGCTAAGGCCCAAACCTGTTATGTAATGCAAAGTGATTTATGTTCTCTAGTGATTGTTTTATCTATTTTATTGTTTCTGACTGAGTAATCTTGTTATTTCTCCATTTGTCTATCTTTGTGAAATATTCTTTGCTTTTGCTGTCTAAATCTCTGAGTATAAGAGATGCCCTGGGCGGAGTTGAGAAGAGCAAAAAAGAGTTAAGGTTAGGGTTGGGAACAACAGTCCCCAGGCGGACCTGCTCCTGGACAGTTGTAGGAGACCTAGTGCTCACCTGCAAAACCACACAATAGATTAGTATTAATCAAAATAAGAGTAGAAATCACTAAAAATAGGCCAAACTGCAAAGGAATGACGGATGCAAGCGGGGGGGGGGGAGAGATCCCCTCCTACAAGGAGATCACAGCAGGGGAGTCAAGCCGAATCTGGGCAAACGGAAAACCAGGAAATTGCGGCAAGAACACGCCGGTGATAGGAGAAGTATGGCAGGCAAGGACAGGGAACAAATGCTTGCCGCAGACAACCAAAAAACCCAGGTTCATAATTCTAAATTACAAATTAGAAGAGTACAGAGGTTATATGAAAGATCATGCACTTATTTGTAAATTTATAGGAACTTGGCCATCTGAGAAATATTTGATGAAATGGATACAACAAAAGTGGAAACCCAAAGGTCATATAGATCTTTAATTGGGGGCAAAGGGTTTTTTCACAGTAGTATTTACAAATCTGGAGGACAAAGAGAGGACATTTGAAGAAGGACCATATTTCTTCAACAATGCAGGATTACTTATGAGGCAATGGGAAGAGTGTTATAACCCGGAAAAAGAAAGGATGTTAGCGGCACTAGTTTGGGTCAGACTATTTGGACTTCCAGTAGCGTTTTGGGACCTGGAGATTTTAGAAGGAATTGGGAACTCAATAGGAACTTTTGTGAAGGTAGCAGAGACGACTAAGAGAGGCAGATATACATCATATGCCAGGATCTGTGTCTATATGAATATCACAAAACCCTTTCCGGAACACATTGAAATAGAATATCACGATGAAGTCTGGCAGCAACCAGTTGATTATGAACACATCCCATTCAGGTGCAGACGGTACCATGAGTATGGCCATCTATTTAAACATTTCCTGATGAATGAAGGTAACACCTCATCAAATCAGGGGGACGAAAAGAAAAGTACAGAGTAGGAAGTAAAGATGAATGAAGGAAATAGGGGAGGGTTTACGAAAGTATAGAGAAGAAAAAGACCCCAAAAAGGAAAAACCAGACCCAACCCTTCTTACCTAGAAGGCAACCAGAAAAGCCAAAACAAGTTTGAAGCCCTGCGAGACCTAGAAATGGAAGCAAAAGGAGAAGAAGAGGAAGAAGAAACAAGAGAATTCCAGAAAGAAAACAGGAAGGAAGTCAAGGAAATGAATAAAATAACATTGGAAAACGAGGGAGAGTAGGGAGATCGAGAACAAGAATAGACCCAAGAGCAGATACAAATGGAAATAGATCCACAATAGGAATAAGAAGGAGAAGAAGAAAAGATCATGAGGAAACTCCTACAAGAATGGAAGAATTTGGATGAGTGGTTCATACCAGATGACTAAAAACAACTATACAAGGACATGTTCCAAAGATAGAAGGAAAAATGAGGAAGATGGACAACAAAGCAACCTGACAAACTTGGATCACAAGGGGATTAGAACAAAAAAACAGGAACCACAGGGAAAAGCCGAAGGAAAAGAGGAAGGAGACCTATGAGTGAGTCCATTCAAATGGTAGGAGATATGCTGGTGAATTCAGGGAAAGCTGTACCATTGTCGGAGGTCTTCCAACAACCTCTAAAACTTTTGAAATGATTATTACAACTGGACTATCAGAGGACTGAACAGTAAGGGAAAGCAAAGATATCTGAAAGAGAGACTCAGAAGGGATAAGCCAAATATAATGCTAATCCAAGAAACAAAATTACGGGAGAGCAAACTAAAAGAAGTGATGAACAACTTCAAGCCACATTATGAGATCATGAGTCAAGATGCGACAGGTAGTGCAGGAGGAGTTGCAATCCTTTGGAACCTAGAGGAGGACCAATTTGAAGATTGGACTAGCATACCACACATCCTCATTGGAATATTTAGAATTTTAGGTTCCCAAGAATGGATCCTATTATCAAATGTATATGGGCCCCATATATAGAATGAACGTAGGATTTTTCTTCAGAACCTGGCATTCATGCGTTCCCTTTATGTAGCTACACCATGGATAGTGGGTGGAGATTTTAATATGATAAAATCTCTAAACGAAAAAAAGGGAGGACTTAGAAGAACAGAGATAGACATGGAAGCCTTTGGGGAATGGATAATAGCTCAAAGGCTCGTGGACATTCAGACAAAAAATGGAACATATACATGGAATAACAGGAGGGGAGGTAGACATTAGATCACATCTAGATTAGACTGATTCCTACAGTTAGAACAGATCATAAACTGGGTTATTTTCATTGAAGTAGTGATTCTCCCTGGAATGGGATTGGATCATTGGCTGATCAAGGCTGAATTAGACATAAAAGCCAACCCTAAGAGAAAAAACTTCCGATTCGAAGCCTTTTGGCTCAGAGACAAAATTTTTATGAAGAAAGTAGAAGAATAGTGGAGACAAACCAGTGAAAGAGGAAGAAACAAAATGCAAACTTTCCAGCTGAAACTAAAAGAACTGAAAGGGAACATCAAGAAATGGAATAAGGAAGAATTCGAAAATATACTCAAAGATGAGCAGATGCTAGAGCAGAATATGAAGCAAATCCAACAAGAAATAATAAATACAGGTAGAAGTGATGACCTGGCCAAAGAGGAAGGGATCCTGATAGGGCAATTGGAAGAGAGGTGAAAACAAGAAGAAATCTTGTGGAGGAAAAAATCCAGAGTAAATTGGTTAAGGGAAGGGGAAAAGAATACAAAGTTCTTCCACCAAGCTATGATCCAAAGAAGACAAATAAATAGAATTTTCTCTATTACAAATGAAGCAGGCATAAGAGTCACGCAACACGAGGATATAGAGCTAGTACTGGTAAAGCATTTCAAGGATATTCTTATGGATCCTAATCTTGACTAAGAAGAAGCTACTGAAAGAATGTGTAATGAGATTCCGAGCAGAATCACTAGAGATCAAAACCTCGCCTTGATGAGGGCATATACTTTGGAAGAAGTAGAAGAGACAGTGAAGGGAATGAAAAATAATAACGCCCTAGGCCCTGATGGATTCACATCGGAATTCTATCAAGCAAGTTGGAACTTCCTAGGGCAAGATGTCCTGGACGTAGTGGAGGAATCAAAAGGTAAGTTCAAACCTAAACTCAACTTTCTTATCTCTAATTCCTAAAGAAAATAAGTCAGAAGTCCCTTAGGGCTTTAGACCTATTTCCCTTTATAATGTGATTTATAAGATTATATCTCCTTAATAGCTAAAAGACTCAATCCGCTCTTATCTAGCATTATCTCCATGGAGCAAACAGGCTTTGTTGAAGGTCGGAAAATCCTCGACGGGCTAATAGTCTCCCAAGAAGTGGTGCACTCTCTAATAGTAAAAAAGGAAGCAGGTATAATGATCAAACCTGACCTCTCAAAAGCCTATGACCATTTGAATTGGGAGTACTTGCAAGAAATTTTAAAAGCCTTAGGCTTATGTAATAGATGGATTGATTGGATCTCATCAATGATCTCATCAACAAATTTCTCTATCTTGCTGAATGGAACACCCTCTTAGCCCTTTAAAGTGACTAGAGGTCTCCAACAGGGAGACCCTCTGTCTCCTTTCCTGTTCATCATAGTGGTAGAAAGCTTAGGGAGATATATCAAAAAAGAAGTTAGAGTAAAAAATCTCAAAGGAATCCAAATTTGGGGCAATAACCTTCCTATTATCCATCAACAATTTGTTGACGATATCATGTTGTTTTGTAATGTGTCTCTCAGAGAAGCCTGTAGAATCAAAGCAATTCTAGAACTTTTCATGATAGCTTCTGGTACCCAAATTAACAAAGACAAATCTTGTATGTATTTTTTCAACACAGCTGGAAATATCAGAAATTTCCTGACCAAAACATTGGGATTCCACACAGGGGAACTCCCAACCAGATATCTTGGAACTCCGTTAGCCCTAAACCCCCTGAGGATGGCAAACTGGCAACAAACCCTAGAGAATATTACTAGAAAATTAGCAAATTGGTCTTTCAGAACTCTGAGTTTTGTGGGCAGAACTATTTTAGTTAAGACAATACTCCAATCTATACCTATATATCAACTATCAGCAATGGCAACCCCCAAAAGGAGTGTGCACAAGGATGACATATATCTTCAAAAAATTTATATGGGGAGGGAAAAACGACCAAAGCAAATGGGCATTGGTACCTTGGAAGGATGTAGTGAAAAGGAAGATGGAAGGAGGATTAGGCCTTAAAGACCCCTATGTTCTGAACCAAGCAATGCGTGCAAAGTTGTGGTGGCATTGGCTGAATGGAGGAATCGACCTATGGAAATGGATATGGACAAAAAAATATAAGATGCCCACAAAACCAGAGCAAATATTAAGGATAAGGGACACATCAAAAGGGTCAACAGTATGGAATCTAGCCAGTCTCAATAAATAAATGATAGTTAGACATGCTTTTTGGAAAATCAGGGACAACACTTCAACAAGATTTTTGGAGGAGGCCTGGTAGCAAAGGGAAAGAATGAATGGACTGCAAGTCCTAAGGGATATAGGCCAAAAAGTAGCTGAGAAAGGAATGAATCTAGTAAGGGACTTTTGGAGGATGGAGAGCCAAGATGAAGCATGGAGAATTTGAAAGATTCTGGAAGAGTGGATGGAGCAAATAGATGGAGAGAAAAAGAGTTATATCAAAAGGAAATGAGACAAGAAGAATCCCCCTAAGATCCGGCCAAACATTCTGAGATGGGGACATACAATAAAAGGAAAATTTTCAATTAAAGAGGTTTATCATCTTTTAAACACTAGAGAACTAGAGGATATGACAAGTACCTGGAAACAAATATGGAATAGCAACTAGTGGCGGAAAGTGGCCCATTTCATATGGCTAGTCATCAAAGGCTGTATTCTAACCTGGGACCAACTCCAAAAGAGAGGCATTCATGTCCTCTATGTAAACAGGAACAGGAAACACAAGAGCACCTCCTTAATTCATGCACAAAAGCTCAGAAACAATGGGATGAGGTTAGGAGGCTTTTCAGAAAAACCCATAGAGATCAACAGAGCATTAAAAACACTATTAAAATTTGGGGAGGAAGACAATTTACAATTCCAGTGGTAAGGCGTGCTTGGAACCTGGTAGCGAGGATGAATATGTGGATGATCTGGAAGGAAAGAAATAGAATAATCTTCCAAAACAAAGAGATGACACAAGACCAACTTTGGGGAAAAACCTTGAGCAATATCCCGGAAACTATACTAGCAGACACTTGGAATGGAGAGGATTGGGAAGTGATGTAGGAAGAAGAGCAGATTCTAAAGAAACTAAATCTGAATCAAGGAATGGTAGCCCCTTAGCTGTGGAAGGAGCCCAGGATGGGAGATAATGGCACCTTGCATTTCACCCATCCATCGAATGGTTTCATAAAGCTAAATGTTGACGGAGCTTCTAAAGGAAACCCAAGCCCAGCTGGGTTTGGAGGTTTTTTGAGGGACGATCAGGGAAGAACGAAATGGATATCTGCAGAGAACGGAGGTATTATGAGCAAAAATGAGGCGGAACTGATGGTAGTCTGTCAAGGCCTAAAGATAGCAATTAGAAATGGTTATAATAACCTGGAAGTGGAAGGTGACTCCCTAATGGTGATACAAGTTCTCAAAAAACTTAACAATGGGACCTCACAGGACAAAGTGACGCAAAGCTGGAGGATGGCTAGCCTGACCCAAGAATTGGAAATTATTTTGAGAAGATTTGATTATATGATCATCAAGCATGCTAGAAGAGAGGCCAACAAAGCAACAGATTTCCTTGCGAACAGGGGATGCCAGGAACAAGGGAGGAAAATGGATAGTTTATGGATGGTGCATGCAAAATACTCAAGATTCGAGCATCTAAGTACGATTCTGAATCAAGATAATCATGAAGACACGACTCAAAAGCAGTAGAGATAGATGGCTCCAGATCAAGAGGAGGAGTAGTGTAGGTAAAAATGGTATGAGTAATCATTTCAAAGGGAGGGTAGCTGGATGTGACTACAAGGTAGAGGCAACCCTTCCAACAAAAATAATGAGTAACAAGACAGCTCAAGTTTCAAGAAACCGAAGTGGAGGTGGTGGATTGCAGATGAGTAGTAGCAGTGGTGGTGGTAGTGGGAGAGTGAGGAAGGTGATAAAGAGACATTATATGAAGATGGCGGAGGGTATAGGTAAGGTCATTCTAAATAGAGCAAAGAACGAGCTGAACGGGACATAACTAGGAGAAATCAGCAGGGAGGTCTGCGTCTTCCAGTGAGGGCAGGAAAAGGGATGGTGCAACCGAGCCAAGAAGAGGACGAGGAGGCACGGGCCACCCAAGGCAAGGGAACCAGGATGGAAAGCTAAAAGAAGTGTAGGTTTTAACCCCGTACAGAAATTACCTGCATACGAATTCTAAATCACAGGAAAAAATAAAAATGCGAGAGCATAACACATAGAACACATATACACAGAGATTTCCCATTGGATCTAAAAACCGAGACTACCAGCTTGATTTTTCATTATATTCCTTTCAATGTTACAATACATATTTATACATGCCGAAGCATCCATTACCATGGACTGAAAACCATCGCGTCCAAAACCATGAATTGAAAACCATAGGTAGGTTTGCCCAACCTAATATAGGGTCCAAAAAAAATTTTCTCGGGGCGCTGCCCTGAACCCCCTAGAGGGGGCTACCCGCCCCCCTCAAACCCCCTGGACAGGGGGGGGCTGCTGCCCCCCCTGTGACCCCCCCGCTGCGCAATCGGTGCAACGAAGGGGGGGTTCCGCCCCCCCTCTAACCCCCCAGTTCACTACGTAGGTTAGTCATGGAAAGAATATAACACAACCCAACAATCTCCCACTTGTTGTTTTCTTTCCGTAGGGGGCCACAGGAGAGCTTAGTCATTTTTCCAGCCCTGAAATGCCCATTGTTTCTCTACACCAAGAGAACTTCTCAAAGCTCACAAATTTTGTCAATGCATCTG